>MU281347.1:0-74459 GCA_022385595.1 Xylaria palmicola
ATTTATTAAATAATAAAATATTATTATATAAAAGTAATTTTATTAATATATAATAGTAAATAAAGTATTATTTTATTATTTTTTTTAAGTTTATTATATAAAAATTTCTTTAAATATTATATAAAAAAAAAAATAATTAAAAAATAGTAAAAAAAAAGATTTTATTTATACTTTAAAAAGCGTATAAAAAAAACTACGCTTGAAAACCTAATGTATAATACTTTTACCCCCCTTTTTTTTTAACTATGGACTAAACGACAAGCATTATAAGAGCGCTAAACATACGTAATGCAAGCGCCGCCCTAGAAGCCGGGGATTTGGCGACATGCTTTAAAAAGCAAACCGTTGTAAACTGCGCAGCTATTATACAAACTATCCCAGCAAAAATAATTGGCTAAACAGCTGTAGCTTTAAATTAAAATAGCTTAAAAGTAACTTTTTTAGTGGATAAGTTTGGCTTAAATATTAGTAAAATTATTAAAAACTAAAACCTAAAAAAAAATGTTATATAAAAACGTAATAGTAATAATCCCTTTTTTTTATTAGTATATTAAATTAAATTAGTTATTATATAAAAAGAAAAGGAAATAAAAAAATATATATATTTATATAAAAGGATTATATAAAAGTTTAATAAGCTAAACGTATAATAAAAAAGTAATAAACTTTTATATAGCTATTATTATTTATTTTAATAAACTTTTTAAACTAAAAAATACTTTTAAAAAGCGGAGAAATAAAATGTAAACGTATAAAAGCGTTAAAAAAGAAAAAAAAGAATATAATAACAGTAATAAAAGTAATATTATTATTATTATTGTTATTATTATAGCTGTTATTATTACTATTATTATTAGTAATAACGGTAATAAAATCTTTTATAATATAAAAAAAAAAAAGTAAATTGTGTATAATAAAAAAAAGAATGTAGTTATATATAATAAATATAATATATACCTTTTTTTTTTTTAATGTATTATAAACTAAATATATACCTTTTTCTTTTTACTTATATATTATATATATATAAAGTATATAAGTTTTTTTTATAATTAAGTTTTAGTTTTTTAATACTTTTTTTAAAGTATATAATATAATAAGTAAGTTATTATATATATTTAAATAAAAATATTAAATATTAAAATTTAGTTACTTTTTTAATTTTATACAAAATATTTGTTTAATTTAATATAAAGTTATATTTTATTTTTAATAAAAATACTTTTTTTTTTATTTTTCTTTATATATAACTTTATTTTTGTATAAAGTATAACAAAGCGTTTTAATTAAAAAAAAAAAAGCTAATATTAAAACCTTAGTATTTTAATTAGTTAAAACGTTTTAATTTATAATACGTACTTATATACTATATTATTATGTAATTTAATAAACTTAACGTGCAATAAAAAAAAACTTTGTTATATAACGTAGGATTTAACTTTTTTTTTTTTTTTTAAAAATAAATAAATAGTAATACTAATAATATTCCTATTTTAGCGCCGTATTTAACGTTAAATATACGAACTTGCTTCGTATATTACCGAACTAATAATAGTATTATTATAATAATTTGCTTACAAACAGTAAGTAATTCTGTTATATTTTTAATTATAAATAATAAATTTTTTAAAATGTATATTTATATTTTCTTTTTTTTTTCTTTTTTTTTTTTAAGTATTATAAAGCTTTTTTTATAGTTTTTACTTTTGTTTAGTTTTTTTTGTTATTAATTCGTTTGCGCTTTACGCTTTTTCTTTTGTTTTTTTACTTTTTATCCGCTTTGTTTTTATTATTATAGCTAATATTAATTTAAATATTAATTTTAACGCTAATTCGCTTAGTAATAATAATAGAAATGATATTAATGCGCGTTACGCCGTTTAAAACTAATATTATTACTAATGCGGTAAAAAAAAGCAGTTTTTAAAAACTTGCAATAAAAAGCATAACTAGCGTAAAAAAGCTAAACGTATTATAGTTTTGCTAATATATTACCCGTGTTACAACTAAGTTTATAAAGTGTTTTAGCTTTAAATAAGCAAGCTTTTTAAAGTTGTATACTTAATTAAAACAGCTTTCTTTTTTTTTTATATTAAGTATTATTATAATTATAATATTTATAAGCTTATAAGTATTTTTATATTTATTTTATTACTATATTTTTATTTATTATTAATTAGTAAGTTTTTATTATAATAACGTTTAAAGCTTTATATTTCTAAAAATTAATAAATAAATTTATTATTAATTTATTTTAACTAATTTACTAAAATTTTTATAATTTTACTTTTGTTTATATTTTAAATATAAATAATTACTAAATTTAATATATTTTAAAAAAAAAATATTTTTTTTTTATTAAAGTATAATAATAGCTTTTAAAAGCTTTTATAAAAATGTTATTAACTTATTATACTGCTTTTAAGCTAATTAAAAAAGTTATAAAAATAAAAGTTAATATTTTTATTTTTATTTATTTAGTGTTTAATTTTAATATAATAAAATAAAGTTATTATATTTATATATAAGTATAAAACTATATTATACTTTAACCGTTCGAATATTAGTTTTTTTATATAGTTTATTACTATATTATTTTTCTTTAATAATTATAATATAGTTAATTAAGCTTATTATAATTATATTTTTAATTGTATAATATAAAAAAATATTTTTAAAGTTAAATAAAAGGTTTTTTAAAAGGGGTTTATATATAGTTTAATAATAAAACGTAAATTTATTTAAATTTAAAAATATAAGTTTAATTTTTATTACGTATTAAAAATAAAAAGTTAAAAAAAAAAAAATTAAAAAAAAATAGTTAATAATTATAAATATATAAATAATATGCTTGCTTTTTTAAAGTAAATAATGTAGCATTATTTTACTTTTATATTAGTGCTGTAATATTGGCTTTTTATTCGTATTTTTTTAATTAAAATATAAATAGTAAAAATAATTAAATATATAATGTTATTTAAAAAATATAACTAGTAATAATGTAAATAAATTTAAAAGTAAAGAAATAATAAAAAATATATATAGTTTATAACTATAATAAGTAAATAAAATAATAATATATATAATTAATAAATAGTTATTTTAATTATAATGTATTATAGTTTTTAATACGTTTTATTTATAATATACAATATATATAAAGTAATTCAAAGTACTACTTAAAATATTTAAGCTATTTATATATAAAAATAGCTTATAATATAAAGTAAATTAAATAACTATATATAAATTTAAATATAAAACTTTAAAATTAAGTATATAATTAAAAATAATGAATTATAATTTGGTTTTAAACTTTAATACAATATAAATATATTATTTTTTTATTAAACTATTTTTAATACGCTTTTACTTGCGTTTTATAAAACGTTTTTTAAAAGCATTAATTATTTTATTAGTTAAAATATTAGTAATTAATACTTATTAATTATATTTAGTTAGCTAGCCTTTTTATTTTACTTTATAATAAAGATTTTTTTAAAAAACTTGTTTTTTTACTATATTTTTAACTTTTTATTTTTTAAAAAGGTTTTTAAATACTAATATAAGTAATAAGTGCTTTAATTTAACGTTTTAATACTTTAATAGTTATACTAAAAAAACGTTATATATTTAATTATATTTTATTAAAAATACAAAGTAATACGTTTATAAACTAACTTTATTTAAAATTTAAAAAGGTTTAATAAATTTAAAAACTAGTTTATAGTTTTTAAATTTAAAGTTTTTAGTAAAAAAAGTTACTATTTATTTTATTTTAAAAGTTATAAAAATATACTTAAAATTATAGTATTTTATATATAATTTGGTTACTTTTTACTATTATTTGTAATAGCTTATAGCTTAAATCGAACCGGTAGTTTGTTTAGATAGCCTGTGCAGCCGTACAAAAAGTAAGCCTAGTAAGGTGGCTAGTGCACCCACAAATGTAGCTAGTGCGGGCTTGCGGCTTATAACCGTAAGTAATACGGCTATTTATAAGGACTATAAATAATGGGAATATAATAAGCGTAGTAAATACGAACGGTGGAAAGCATATAAAAAAAGTATGTTTGGCCGTTAAGCTAAACTTCCTTTCTTTTTCTTTTTTTAACTAGTTTTTTCTTTTTAATATAAAAGTATAAAAAGTAGTTAAACCCGCTATTAATATTAAATTTATTATAAAAACTAGCTTACTTTTTTAATAAGTTTAAAAAAATAATAAATTTTTTTAAATAAAATTAAACTAAAAACTAAAAATAAACATTAAAATTAATATTATAATTAAGTTTAGCTTAACTAACTTTTAATAAATTAAAGCTAATAAACAGGTTTACTTTAAAGTAAAAAACTTTAAAAGTTATTTTTTTTGTCGAAAATATAATTAACGGGAAACCGTTATAAAGCACCGAGCTTTAACTTTTTATTGATAATCCTTAGTAAACGAACTTTTTTAAACGGAAATACTAATTAAAAAAAATATTAAATAAAATATAAATTATAAAACATATATTTATTTTTAAAACTATATTTATCCGCTTTTAAAACTTAATAAAATAGCTTAAATAAATATTAAACAAATAATATTAAATAATATTCGTAAATAACTTCAATATAACGCTATTTACTTTATTAAGAAAAAAAGTCCTGTAATTCCCTTTATTTTACTAATTAAAGCAAGCAAAGTAACGTTTTTTAAGTTTAATAATACTTTTATTACTACGTAGTTCGTTAAAATATACAACAATTACTTTATTATAATATATTATAAGTTTAAAATTAAAGCTATAATAGCTTTAAATATATAAAAATGTATTAAAAACTTATTAAACCTTAAAAACAAAGTAGGTTTTAACTTGTAATTTATATATACTTAAGTTATAAAGCTTAGTAAAAAAATTAAAATCTTTAAAGAAAAATTATTTATAATTAAAACTAAAGCTAAAAAAACTAAAGCAACTTTAATTAAAAACAAAAGTAAAAAAAAAAAGTTTTTTTCCGAAAAAGCTTTATAAAAACAAATTATTACTAACGTTTTAAAGTAGTAATAAAAGGAAATAAAGCAACTAAAAGCTAATAATACAGTTTTTAAAAATAAAATAGTACGTTTAACTACTTAGTAGCCCGAATATTTTAATAGTAATACTTTTAATTAAAGTAATAAAAGTTAGTAAAAAACTACTTTTGTTTTAAGTTTAGCTATTACTAAAAAAAGTATTAAATTATTGTTAAAAACAAAATACTTTTCGATTTTTATAAACAATAAACTTATTAAAAGCAAGTCGGAAGTTAAGTTTAAACATTAGTTTATGTTTTTAAAAGTAAAGCTTTTTAAAAATACAAACTATTACTTAATTAAAGCAAACAAAATTTCTTATATTACTAAATATATAAAAAAATTAGCTTTAAAAAACATTATTACTTTTATTATAAATAATTATAGCTTATTTATTTTAAGTATTTATAAAAAAGTATTAAATTATTTTTACTTTTATTATTATAATTCAAACAAATATAAAAATATAAAAATCCAGTTTTGCGATTTATAAATACAAAACTTTAATAAGTTTACTAAATTTAATTTAAAGTTCGTATAATAAATAAGCTAAACTTAAATTTACTTAACTAATTATAAACGGGAAATGTATAATAAATTACTAAAATAATTAAACAAACTTTTAATAAAAAAGTTTAATAATAATATAGTAACTTTTTTAAAGTACTATAATATAGTTTAGCTTTTAAACTACTAGTAATAAAAAAACTTTTTAATTATACAAATTAAGAAAAATAAAGAAAATCAAAGTAATAAAACCTTTTTAACCTTTTTAAGTATTAATACTTTAAAACAAAGTTAAAACTTAAGATTATTTCGGAACTTACTTTTATTATTAAGTACTAATAAGGATTATTTTAGCATTTCTATAATTAGCAACTTTTTAAACAAATATATAATATATATAAAACCTTTTTTTAATTAAACTAAACTATTAATAGTTAAAAACAAGTGTTTTACTTGTTATAAACATAAGTATTAAAGCGGAAATTGCTTATAAAAAGCAAACCTAGCCCGATTATAAGCCGCTTATATAAATAACATTATTACGCGAGTTATAAGTAAAAATAACTACAATTAAAGTATATAAAATTAAAAATCACTAAAAAATGTAACTTAAAACAACTAAACTCCTTTTTTAAATTAGTAAAAGTATTAGTATTAATAGTTAAGCAGTATAAAAAATTACTATTTGATTTTCTAAAAAAACTTTTAAAAAAAAGCCTTTTACTTATAAAATATATAGTAATACACAATAAACTTACATTAATTATAAAAACCTTAGTTAATATAAAAGCAAAAATATATTTATTAATAAATATAAAGTTTATAATATATATAATATAATACTTATACGCTTTATAAGTAATAAAGTTTAACTTTGCAATAATTGCCGAATATAATAAAAAAACTACTTAAGTAATTAACTTAGTTTTAAAAGCGTAATTCTAAATATAAAGTTGTATAATTTATAATATACTTTTATTAATAATAAATATAAAATATAACGTAATAATTAATAAAAAGTACTTTAAATACTACAATGTTTTTATAAACTTATAATAAAAAAGCTATTATTTCTAAGTAATTAGTAATTAAAATACTTTTTTTTAAAAATCCTTATAAATTAAATAAAAAACTTAATTTAAAACTTTAGTTATTAAAAAAATATAAACTATTGTAAACAAATTATAAAAGCGGAGAACAAACGTAAACAAAACAAGTAAATAAGCTAAAATCGTTAAAAAGCGTAATTCAAACTAAAATAAGTCCAATTCCGAATTGCAAAATTAAAAAAAGTTAAAAAGCAGTTTACTTTTAAAGTAATAAAACTTTTATATACGCTTTTTATTATATTACGACTTTTTTAAATAAGTTTAAATATAAATACTAATTGTATTTAACAAAAGCTTAATTGTATAATTTACGTACTTAATAAAAACAATTATAAGCTTTTTTTATTAAAAGTACAGCACAACTTTTAAACCGTACGAATTAAAAAACTAAAAAAAACGAACGAACAAAACATATAAAGTCCCTTTATAATAAAACGAAACGTAATTGGATAATATAAGTATTAACCAATTAAAATTGCTACAATTAGCACTACTATATATTAGTTAACTATTCGGCAAAAAAATACGCAAGTATATAAAATTATAAGTTTAAACAAAATCAACCAAATTATAAAATAAAAGTAAAAAGACCTACTATTAAAAAATAAACAAAAATTACAATAAAAAGTACTAAATATTATATTAACTTAATATTATAATTACTTAAATGTTTTTAGTAAAATTATATTAAATACTTTACTTTTATAAAAAAAAAAAGTAAATTATTAAATCCTTTTAAATAAAAAGCTTAAATTATTAAAATATAGTATTTTATATAAAATATTACTAAAAAAAACAAAAACTTATTGTTAATATATTAAAAAAAACTTATAAAAAAACTTTATTAAACTAACGAATATACTTTAAATAGCTTTTATATTATTTACTTTTAAAAGCAATAAATTGCTTTAGTTTTATATAAATTATTATAAACTTAATATATTAACTTAAAAAAACTAATACTTGTTACTTTTAATTAAAAAAACTTTAAATCGTATTATAAAAGCTAAAGTTTTTATTAAAATTAATATTTAGCAAGCTTTTTATTAAATACAAATAATAAAAAAAGCGGAGTTTTTAACAACTTTTTATACTTAATATAACATTTATTAATATAAAGTATTTCTATTTAAATTAACTAATAAGTTTACAACTTTTTAATAATATATTAATAATATTTTGTAAAACTATTTAAATATTTTTTATATTATATATATTAATAATATTTTAATTTATTTAAATAATAAAATAAAATATAAACATTATATTAACTAAATGTTTATTTAATTACGTAAAGTAAAACTATAAACAAATTTTAAAAAGTATAAGTTTTATATTTAAAAAACTAAGTTTTTAAACTTTATTATAAAAACTAATAGTATTTTTATAAACTTTAACAAAATCGAAATAGTAATATAATAAAAGCTTTTAATAAAAAAAGAAAAAGCCTAATTAAAAGAAATACAATTCTTTTTTAAGTTTTATAACTTTTATTAAAAGTTTATTAAAAAATACGAACGAATTATAAAACTTTTAACGGACTTTACTTATATAAATACTTTTTTAAATTAAATAAAACAATGTTAAAAGGCTTTTACTTAGTTAAAACAAGCTTTAATTAACGTTTTAATATTGCGTTATTTTTTTTTTAAAGTAAAAACCTGGATAAAAACTAATACTTTAAATAAAGTCGTAATAAGCGTTTTATTTTAAAAAAATAATAAAAAAAACTTATAAAAGCCCGTTGTTTTCTTTTTTAAAACCTTTTACAAAGCAAAAATAAATTATAGTATTTATAATAAAGAACTATTAACGGTAATTAAAAGCTTAGTTTATTAAAAAACTAAACTTATTAAATTATAATATTTTAAACTATTTATAGTAATTACTAATTATATAACTTTAAAGTATTTTAATATAAAACAAATTTTAAACTTAAAATAAATAAGTTAAATAAAGCTAATTTTTTATTATAACTTTATTATTATATACTAATTAAAATTTAAAAATATAATAGTAAATATTTTTTCACGTTTAATTAAAAGTATTAAAATATAAAAGTAATTAAAAAACAAGCAATATATTATAACGTTATTTTAATTAATAACTTTTATAATTATAAAAAGCAAACTTTAAATAATCATTATTTATATACTAAAAAACATAATATTTCTGCTACTTTTAAGTGTAGTACTAGTAAATACAGTATTAAAAGCAAATAAATAATATAGTAACTTAAAATAAAAAAAAAAACTAGCGTATTTAAATAAAAATCCCGATTAAGTTATATTAAAAAATTTAGTTTTTTACAAAGGCCGATTAGTAATTTTAAAAACTAAAAACTTTTAAACTAAAGTAATTAAAAAAACTTATAGTTATTTAAACACCGTTTACCCAAATTAAAAAAAAACGCATTATATAATAAGTTAAAAATACTAATAATTAAAATTATATAAAAATATAAACTAATATATTACTAATTATATATACTAAGTTATTAAAGTTTTTTATAATAAAACGTTAAAAAAGCTTATATTATTATTAGTATTTAATTATATATAGTAATACTTGGTTATAAATTTTAAAAGCTTTTTAATAAACTAAAACAAAAATAATATAATATTTTATATAATTAACCAATTATTTAAACTTTTATAAACTATAGTATATAAAAACTTAATAACTATACGTAAAACAACGAAAATATATTATAATAAACTATATTATATTTTTAATTAACTAAAGTTATTTATTAGTAATAAAAGCTTTTAATTTATTACGGATTTTATAAATAAACTTTTTAAAATTTACAAAGTTAAACTAAACTTCTTTTTTATAAGTTATAAATAAACAGTTAAATAAGTTAAAATTATGTATTAATAAATTAACTAATAATTACAACTATTTATTAAACACTTTTAAAAAAACTAATTTTAAATATTACTTATTTTAAATACAATATAAGCATTAT
The DNA here is from genome assembly GCA_022385595.1 of Xylaria palmicola. Taxonomy (NCBI): domain Eukaryota; kingdom Fungi; phylum Ascomycota; class Sordariomycetes; order Xylariales; family Xylariaceae; genus Xylaria; species Xylaria palmicola. The sequence goes on from MU281347.1 coordinate 9,644, forward strand.
TATTATATAAATTATTTAAAAACCTATTTTTTAAAAAAGTAGTAATAAAATAACTAATAACTATGTTTTTTAATTAGAAAGCTTATATAAAAACTTAAAAACTTACTAAGTTATAATTAAAAAAAAAATTAAATTATAAAGAAGTTTAAGTTTACATAGTTAAAATATAAAAATATATAAAAGTAGTAAAATAATAAGTTTAAAATACTTAAAAACGTATAATAAAATAAGCTAATAAATATTAATAAAATCCGAATTTTATATTAAATAATTATATATATATTATAAAAAAAAAAAGCAAATAAATTAATTATTTAAGTAATAAACTAAATTACTTTATAACTTAGTAGTTTTATAAAATTATTAAAATAAAATTAAACAACTTTAATACTTTTAAACTTTAATTATTGGAAATATAATGTAAAAATTATTAGTTTTATATAAATTAATTATAAAAAAACTTAAAAAACCTTTTATTAAAACAAAAGCTAAACCGTTTTAATAAAGAAATTATTAATTTTACTTTGAAAAAAAAGGAGTAAAAAGTAAAAAAAATCCTTTTATTTTAATTACGTTATTATAAGTTGTTTTATAAAGTATTTTAAAAAAAGTAAAATTATAATAATTAATAATACTTTGTAAATAACTTTAAAAACTTTTTAATAAAGCTTTTAAAATATTATATAACTAATTTTATAAAAGTAAAACCATTAATAAAGCTTTAAAAGTAGTTATAAATAGTAAAAAAAAATTAATTTGTATTACTTTATATAAAAAACAACTTTTTAATAAAAATAAAAACTTAAAATATATAAAAACGTTAAAAAAATATAAAAGTTAATAAGTAATATAAAATATAATTATGTTAAACTTATTATTAATTAAATTATTAACATAATAAGTTAATTATAAAAAGTAAATAAAAGCTTTAATATAATTAACTAGTTATATATAATTAAAAGTAGCTTTTATATTTAAAAATATTAATTATTTAAAAGTTTTTAATTTAATTACGCGAAGCGCTATTTAAGCTACTTTTATTAGCTTTAGTAATTTAAGTTATAAGCTTGGCAAAAACTCGGGCCGAGTTTTTTTACAGAAGGGGGGTTGTAATAGCTTATAGCCCGGATTGAACCGGTAATTTATTCAGGTAGCCTGTGCAGCCGTATAAAAAGTAGGCCTGGTGGGGTGGCTAGTGTACCCACAGATGTGGCCAGTGCGGGCCTGCGGCCTATAGCCGTAGGTAATACGGCCACTTATAAGAACTATAAGTAATGGGAATGTAATAAGCGCAGTGAATACGAACGGTGGAAAGTATACAAAAAAAGTGCGTTTGGTTATTAAGCTAAACTTCTTTTCTTTTTCTTTTTTTAGCTAGTTTTTTCTTTTTAATATAAAGGTATAAAAAGTAGTTAAACTTGCTACTAATATTGAATTCATTACATTATTCTAATAATATAAAACAAAGCTTTTTTAATTTATTAATTTAATTTTGTATTTTTAAAACCTTTTTTAAAATAAAGTTATTTTTAATAAAAGTACAAAATTCCAATATATAATAACAACAAAGTGGCTAAGCTAAGTGGCTTACAAGTTTTAAAAACCTTATAAGCTTTATAAAGCTTAATAGTTAAAACAAATAACTAATAAAAAACTAAGCTTTATTAAAGCTTATTATTTAAACCGAATTATTATTAACTTATATAACTTATTATTAAATACGTAGTTTACTTTTTATTTTACAATTAATATATAAATAATATTTTAATTATAAGTTTTGCTTTACTAAAATACGCCGCTCGTAATATATATAATTATATAAAGCTTTAAAAAAAATACATTTATAATATTATTAATAGCCGAATTTATAACAAAGTAAGCTTATATTAGTAATTACAGCTAGTTTATTTACTTTAAATTAATAAAGTATTTAAAGTAGCTTTTAATAATTTAATTTATATATTTTATTTAATTATTAGTTTTAAAATAAAATATAATTAAATATTTTTATTTAATTTTAATATAATAATATAGTTTTAATTAAAACTTGCTTATAAAAAAAGTATTTTTATTAAATATTATATTAATAAATAATTTAAATTTACATTTAATTTTATAGTAAAATAAAATTACTAATTTAATAGTAATAATAATAATATTTATAAAAAATAAATAAATTAACTTAGTAAATCAATTAATAATAATTAATATAATATTAACTAGTTTATTTTAATAGTAAATTTATAATAAATTAGTAATAAAGTTTATAAATAACGTTATTTACAAATTAGTAATACATTTAAATTAGTAATGCATTTTTTTACACTTTTTATACGTAAACTTAAATAAATTAACTATAATACAAAAAAATGAATTAAATTAATTGGAATTATTTTTATTAAAAGTTTTTATTTTTATTTAATAAGTTTATATATTATATCCGGGTTTACTACAAATACTACATTGTTTTAAATATATTTGCGCTTTTTTTACTAAATAACTCGTTTTATTTTTATTAGCTAATTTAATTACCTTATTATTTTTAAATTCTTATAAAACTTAAGTTTTATTTATAATAAAAAGTTTTTTATATTATATTTATTTATTTTTTATTTTATAATATTTATTTAATATATAGTTAGTTTTATAAAGCTTTTCGTTTTTGTAATATAAAAAAGCATTTTTATATATTAACTTTTATATAGCTTTTGTAATTAAATTAATAAAATCCAAAATTTTTATTAAAAAGCTTAATTGTTTAGTTGGGGTTGCATACATATTTCCAAAGCGGCATGCACGCCTGCAAAGGTGGTGGACACAGTCTTTACTCACTATACCACCCCTTAAGAAAAGAAGGGAAAACCAGTCGTACAACAAAGGAGTGGGAAACTCCCCTTTTATGCCCTTCCGTGCAGGGGTAAAAGACTTGATTCGTACTAGGTCCGGAGACCTATTGTTCCGTACGAATTGCGTTGCAACCAACACAGTAATCCTATTCCGACATTAATAAATAATTTTAAATTTTAGTTTTAATAAAATTTAATTACTATTTAGTTTTAAATATAATTATAAGTATTTTTAAAGTTTATATTAAAAAAAGTAATTTTAAATTAATAAAAAGTGTTTTTTTAACTTTTATAATATTTAAAGCTAAAATAACTTTATTATTATTTAAAAAAATAAGTTTAATTACTTTAAATTTTAATTAAATATTTTATTTTATAAAAAAAGCTATAAATACTTTTAAAAACCTAATAAAAAAATCCTTTTTTATAATATAAGTTTAATATTACTATATTAAATTTTTAATATATAATAAATAAATATATTTAAATACTTTAAAAAATATTAAATTTAAAAATTAAAACTTATAAAATAAATAAAAAAGTATATAAAAAGAAATAATATTATAATTTTTATAATATTTTTTAAATTTTATAAAATAATAGCTTTTATAATTATTAAAAATTAAAAAGCGTTTTATACTTTATATACAGCGTTTAATATAATAATTAAAATATTTTACTTATTTAATACTTATTTTATTTATTATTTAATTATTTAAAAATAAATTAACTTTTTAATTACTTAGTAAAATAGTATTATAATACTAAAATATAAAATAAACTTTTTTTATAAAAAAATATATAATAATACTATTTAACTTTAAAAATTAATAGTTTAAATTACTATAATTTATTTTTAGCTTTTTTATTAAGCTTACTTAAGTTTTTTATATTTTTTAATACTTATAATAACTATTTTTATTATAATTATACTTATTAAAAACTTAGTTTTATTAAAGTTATATATATTTTTAATTATAATACTATATTTTAAAATTATATTAATTATAAATTTAAATTATATATAATAATTTAAAAAACTTTTATTAAAAGCTTATTAATAATTAATTTAATAATTTAAATACATTTAAAAGTTTAATTATTATTATATAAAGTTTAATACTTAATTTTTATTAATAAGTAATATATTATATATATATTAAAAAATATTAGCTATTTTTTTAATATATTAAAGCTAAAAAGGAAATACTTGCAAATTTAATTTAATTACGTATTAAATAATCGTATTTTTTTTAAATATTATAAAATTTCAATATTATTAGTTTATAATACATTATAGTTATATACTATTAAAGTATTAAACTAAAGTACTAATAAAAATATTATAAATTTTAAAAAGCTTATAAAAAAAAATATACAAGTTTTAGTTTTTAACTTAAATAGCTAATTATAAACCGGTAATATTAAATTTACAAATTATATTATAATTATTAAAAAATATATAAATAAATATAAAAAGTGCGAAAATGTTGAAAAATGCATTACTAATTTAAATGCATTACTAATTTGTAAGTAACGTTAATTTTTTTATAAATACAGTAAAAATTAGTAAAACATTTAACTTATTATATTTTTAATAATGTTTCGTTTTTACTTTAAAATATATTACGTATTTATTTATATATATAAGTGGGCTGTGTACAGTACTGTACGGGGGATAAAACACACAAAAACAAGGTAAAATAAATGACTTTTGTTTATCGATCTATTTACTTTTTAAATACGAAGGTGGAACCTTTGCACGCAGAATTCTCCTTTTAAAAAGGGAATTCTGCTAACAAGTACCGCTTGTATAGCTAAGCCTAAAGCTTAGCTAAGCAGTAGTACAAAGGAGTATTGTACATTATATACAACTAATACTAGTATATTAACATTAGCTTTCTTTCTTTTTAGTTATAATATTTTTTCGTATAACACTTGTTTAAAAAGTGAATTTAACAAAAAAATAGCTTTACTTTCTAGCTAAAGCAGTCCTTTATATATAAGCCTTATAGTTTTTTAACTAGTGCTTTTACTTATATAAGCAATTTATTTATAGAAACTAGCGTTTCTAATACTTAGTTTAAAGCGCGTTTTATAAATACGTTTATAAGGTTGTTTTTCTTATTAATCCATTATACTTTTAAAATCTTTTTCTTTTTATACAACTTTTAAAAAGATATAATATCAATTATTAGTCTTTTTTCCTATATTGTTCCTAATTTAACCAAGCAGTTATATAGTAATTTTAAGTTTAAACATAATATAATTAGGATTAAAAGCAGGTTTAGCACCTCTATAATGTTTTTAAAAGTTATACGGAGAGCAATAGCACTATTAAATCCGTTAACTATATTATACAATTCACTAACTAAAACACTTTATATAATGCGTTTATATTTACTTAAGTTCTAATATACAATATTACTTTAAATTTCAAAGTCCAGGTTTATTAAATCTTTTATATAAAACTCAATTACTAATACAATAATAAATCCAAGCTATAAAATTAAGTTTAAATTATTAGTAAAAAAACTGTTTATAAATACAAATAGCTTTGTATAATAAAAGTTAAAAAGAATAAATATAAGGCTTTTTATTAAGTTATTTTTTTACTATTTAATTCGCTTATTTAACGCTTTAACATTATATAATTATAGTTTAGCTACTTATACTGCTATAGCAAGGTTATATATAGCTTTTAGTTGGCATACGCTATTAATATATATATTGTATACTTATTAAAAAATGTAAGCTTAAGCGAATTCTTTTGTACAAGGGTTAATTTCTTTTAGGTTTTTTATTTAGCCTTTTTAAGTTAATATAATATTGCTTTTATATAATAAAATCTTTCTACTATTAAACTTAATTAAGTAGTCGGGCAATAAAGTCTTTTTTAGCTTTATATAAAAGTTAGCTTACTAAAGCTCTTTTTCCTCTTATATAAAGAAGTTTAGTATAGCAAAACTAAAAATATTATCCGTTTATATTTTAGTAATTCTAAAAGTGTTTAAACTATTGTACATATATAAAAAGTATAAGTTATATATAAATATTTGCATTTTAAGCTTTTTTTAGTAATGCTAATAATAAGTTTTAAATTAGTATAACCTTAACTTTGCTAAGCTATATAGCGGTTATATAATCCGTAAAATCATTTTAAAAAAGTATTTGTTTTTAAGCTTTAAAAGTAAGTATATAAATATATTGCGTAATAACTTGTTTATTAATTATATATACGTTTAAGTAATGTTTTATAGTTTATATAATACTTCGAAGTTTTATATAAAAGTAGGTTTAAAAGTAAGAATTAACTGTTAATTTATTTACTAAATTATTAGTAATTATATTAATACTATATTCTTTTTAGTATTATTATATCCTTATATAATAAGTTTTAATTTTTTATATAACTTAGTATTTTTTCCTTTTACTTCTTATATAAAGTAAAACTTAAAAATATATTTCTTATTATATATAGCTAAGTTATACATAATAAACTTAAAAACACTTTATATAATAAGCTTATTAATTTTTATTATATTTAATTTTTTAAAAAGTTTGTTTAAAGTTATAATAATTTTATTAATATAAAGTTTAATTATTAGCTTTAAAGCTTATTATTTTTTTTAAACTAAAAAGATTTTTATTATTTAGCTTTTATATAATAAGTTAATAGCAGGCTTTTTTTTTAACCGTTTATATTTTTTCTAAGTAACTATTAATTAAACAAGTTATAAATTATTTTCTTTTATATTTGTTATACGGTTATTTTTTATATAATAATACAGTTTGACTTGCGTACACCTAAATTAGATTAGTTTGTTAATTAAAGCAATAATTATATTTGAGTCCTTAATTACCTTTATTTTATATAGGCCTTCCTAGCCTCCCTTCTCTCTTTATACAAAGACTTCGCTTTACAGAAGAAAAGTAAGTATATTGTACAATGTTGAACCGTTCTATTCTTTAATTGCATAGTTGATTTTAACTTTTGTACGATTTTTTTACAGTATTTTTATTACTTTTTAAATAGCTGCTGCTTTTTATACAAGGGTTAAGAAAAAAAATGAATTTTTATTAATATAAAAGTATATATTAAATATAAAAAAGGTTAATATAAGGCTATTTAGTTTTACTATATTGTTTAAAACTTTAATTACTATTTGCAAAATTAACTTATTATTTGTTCGTATATTAATTTCTTTTTAAAGTATATTATATATATGTTTTAGCAGTTTATAAGCTTATTTTATTTTTCTAATTACTTAATGTACTTTTATAAGCATTTTTTAACATTATATGCTTATAATTTTAACATAGTTTTAAAACTTATCCAAAATAAAGTTTATATTAAAGTTATATATAATGTTGTTAAATAGTCCTTAATATACATTAATTCAGCATTTGTATAATGCTTTTTAAGCATTTTATATAAATATAGATTTTAAAAAAATAGCTGTTTAAAACAATATTATAATATTAATTATATATAGTACTAATTAATCTCCTATTTATATAATATTAATAATAACTTTATAATTAAACTTATAATTGTTTTTAATTATAAACTTAAAGCGGTATAATGCTTTATGTTACGACGGGGCTTCTTGCAAGTGCCGTACGGTAGATTTTGGAAATACACATTAATATTAAGGTGGAAAGGAAAGGAGTTGACGGCAGCCGGAATGCTGACCGTCTTCCTTTTCTATCCACTAAACTAGCTAACGTAATCTAACCATAAGTAATACAGTATATATAAGCCACGTATAAGCTACACACAAGTTGTACATACGGGTCATGCTAGGCTATAAGACCTGCGAGCCGTAACTACCCCCCTTAATTCTCTGTTCGCACGCATATTTGGTAAAAACTAAGAATTCTCCTTAGAAACCTAAGCTTCGTCTTCAAACCTAACATACTCTTTGTAGGGCAGTAGTGTACAGACTCCTACTAAGTGGTCTCGCGCTCCGCAGCATTTGCAGTTGCCATACGATTAATACTTCAAACGCTCTTTCTGTATAGTTAACCTAGCTATTTGGCCCTTAGGCGTCCAGATCAACTAAATCTCCAAATCCTAAGAAGCTTTGCCAACGTTAACCAAATTGAGCTCCAGTATATTAAAGTCTATAGGAGTAGTACCTAGGGGTCCAGTATTATTTATATAGTTGCCCTTATAGTTACTAAACCTACTTAAGCGGAGCAACAGCCGAATAAAGTCATTATAGTCTTTAGAAATAAACTCTTAGTCATCCATTTTAACTTGCAGCTTAGGGTTAAAGGCACTCTGTAAGTCTTAAATACAAGTAATATTAAGTAGTAATATAGTACCTGCCTTCCAGCTGATTTTCTCCCAAATTGTAAAAAACAAGTATACCGTATTATTATTCTTCATTCTTAGGTTTTACAGCTTATATAAAATGTATACCATTTTATTCGGGTTATTGTATATACAGCTAAGTGCGTTTGTAATTATAGTAAAGTCCTATTTATTAGCTGCAGTAGCAGCAACCTATAAACGTACAATCTGTTATACTTTTTATTTAAACCGGCTATACATATATATAAACTTAGTTTCCGGACCACTAATCGCATCTCTATTAACCCATATTTTGCTTTCCAAAAAAGGCAGTTACACGTCGAATTCAGCTGGACCTGTAAGAAAAGGAGGATTTAGTAGGCAGGGATAAGGCTTTTAAGCTTAAAAAGCAGAAATAGTAGTAGAATAGGTGGCCTATAGCTTTTGTATCTTAGTTGCGTAGTCAGCTTTAATTTAGTTAATTTGATTAGTGAACTCCGTACAAAGGCCATCAACAGCGTTAGCCACAGCAGCTGAGATTAAGCCTTAAATGTATTACAGGGTTAGGTTTTAAGCCAGGAACGCTATAGCTATACTTAATAGTATAGATCACTAGGTTTTCAGTATAAAAAAACAAAAGTTGTACGAGGAAGTACAATAGGAAAGGTATAGCGAGGAAGCTACGGATTTGTTAAAAAGAAGTGTGGCAAGGAAGCTACGAAAGAGAGAGACAGCTAGCAAGGAAACCTATAAAAAGGTGTAGCAAGGAAGCTATAGCTGGTAAGAAAGCTAACGGTCCGGCACAAAAAGGTCGGAAGGGGTGGTTTTTAAGGGTGCTGTACTAAAACAATTGATAAAATAGAGACTAGCTTGCGTTATATGTGAAACGCAGTGGAATGTAGCTCTGAGTAGTTAGGTAATGCGAATCTAAAGAACCGAAGAAAAAAAAAGGTGCTGCTAAAGAAGGTAAAGCAAAAAAGCCGTCACCTGGTGTACAGTGGGTAAAGGTGCCTAGCACCTGCCTAAAGGACCTTAATATTGTTACGACGGGGCTTTTTGCAAGTGCTGTACAGTAGATTCTGGAAATACATATTAATATTAAGGTGGAAAGGAAAAGAGTTGACGGCAGCCGGAATGCTAACCGTCTTCCTTTTCTATCCACTAAACTAGCTGATGTAATCTAACCGTAGGTAATACAGTACATATAAGCCACGCACAAGCCACACACAAGTTGTACGTACGGGTCATGCTAGGCCATAGGACCTGCGAGCCGTAACTCCTTATTATACATTTAACAATAATAGTAAAACCTTTGAATTTCTTTTAAAATTAGTTGTTTAACTTTATATTTTATACAAAATAGCATTTTATACAATTGTTTTATACAAAAGTATTTAAAGCATTTATATAGCTATTGTAGTTTAGTTTTTATAAAGTAGCTTACTGCTTTATATAAGCTTATATTAAAAAATAAATATCTTTATTTACGTATAATAAAAATAATACTTTTATTTTTTTATATAATAACGTTTTTTATATTATTAAAGTACGTTTTTAAATAGTTTATATTTTTTAGTAAAAATAAAAACAAAGTAAAGGTATTAAGTATATAGAATATTATATAACTAATTTGGTTATTAATATTTATTATACTTATAAATATTATTATACAATTGTTATTAAAACTAATTTTAGCTAATTTAAAAGTTTAAGTAATTTTTATATAAAGGTTTTTTTATATATAAGTTTTTACTTATAGCTTTTTTATAATTAAAAACTTTAAAGCGCTTATATTTTAAATAATACTTTAATACTTTGTACAATATTGGTTATTAAGTACAAATTAGTTTAAAGGCTTATTTAACATTGTTGTTCAAATGTTTTCTTTTATAATAAAATATAAAAATACACTATTTAATAAATATTACGCCGTTTTTTCGTTGTACAAAAAGGGGTTTTTTTTTTCCTTATTTTTATATAGTTTAAAGTAGCTTTTATACTTTATAAGGTAAGCTAAAAACTCCGTTAAACTAAGCTTAGTTTTATACATTATTTTATATATATTAAAATATTAACTTTTTATACAAGATTTCTTTTAAAGGGTATAGTTAGTTAATTAATATTTTTTTTTTTAGTAAATAAAGTATTTTTTATTTGTACAAACGTTTTTTTAAAGGTAAATATTCGTACGATTTTAAATAAAGTATTGCTTTTAAGTATTTTAAAAGTATTATATAATACTTTTACTTTATATAGGGTAGCAGTTAACTTAGTTGTAGCGCCGGTTTATATAGTATATATTTTTTACTTTTTATATAAAGTGTTTGTTTAATAAGTTACTTTTAATTTACAAATATGTACAAAGGTTAAAGAAAAAGCCTTTATATATAGGTTTTTAGAAAATAAACGCTGTTTTAAACTTTTATACACCTTTGTATACTTTTGTAACTATTGTATTAAAGTGTATTTCACTTACATATTTTATACCAAATGTTTTTTACATTTTAAATAATTTATTAATTATAATTTCTAATATTTTATATAAAGTATAGTTTTTTTCTTATTAATATATTTATATAAAAGTAATATTTGTTTAGTTTATTTAATATTGGTTATAGTTTATAACTATATTAAAATATAAATTTATAATATTATATATTTCTTTTTATATATAATTAAGTTTAATATAATACATATAGTAGTTTTTTATACAATTAGTAAAAATAATTAGAAATATTATATAAAACTAATTCTTTATAATTTCTAGCTTTTAGTAAAAATTTACAAATTATTATACTTTATTATACAATAAATTATACAGCTTTCCAAAGTAGTTTTTATTTTTCTACTAGGTTTTTAAAAATACTTAGTATTTTACTAAAAGAATAACTTTATTTTAGATATTATACGTAAAAAAGACTTAAATTTAAAACATAGCTATTTTAAAATTTAGTATTATATAAACGGTTAGTTGTTTAAAGGTTTATAAGGGATATTAAAAAACTAAATATTTTATTATTAGTTAAAAATACAGTATATTTCCGGATTATATAATAAAATTATTACTTAGAACAAAGAACTAGTAATATTCAATTAAAAAAAGTGCTTTTTAAAAGTATACTTTTAGTTTTGGATTATTATACAATAGTATATTCTTTTAAAAAAGGGGTTTTTTTTAAAGTTATATATAAAGGTTTTTTTAAAATTATAATTGCATTTTAAATATAAAAATAATAAAGCTTTTTTATTATATAAGTATATTTTAGCTTATAAGTTACTAGCTTAAAGTAAAGGAGGTTTATTATTATATAATGCTTTTTATTTTTAAAAAAGTAAGTAATATTTAAGATTTTTATATAAAGAACTAAAGTTTATATATAAGGACAAATTTGCTTTCTATTAGTTGTACAATATAGTTTTTTTTAAAATAAAAAATAAGCTTTTAATTTAAAATACCTTTTATATAAATTATATTATAGATTTATATAATAATTTTACTATTAATTTGCTAAAAGGTTTGAATTCCAATTAGTTCAAAGTTTTTTAATAAGTTTTTTTAAAAACTTTAGAAGTTATACTAATTTTCTTTATATTTAGTTAAAAAATATGCAGCTTATATATTTATATCCTTTTAAATTACTATATAAGGATTATATAAGATATTATCGTACGTAAAAGGGTTAATTTTTTATTGTACGTTAGTTAAAGGAATACTAGTAGCTTTTAAGACTTCTTTTGCGGTAGGTTTGTAGGGGAGGTTAGAGGGGTGGACTGGGGGCTATTCCCTAAGGGGTTTAGTATTTTTGTACAACTGTTCTGGGCAGCTATCTTGCGATTGACCGTTATACAACATTATAGCAAATGTAAGGGATTTAATTGTAGGGCGAACTTTTGCACAGTTCGTATAATAGTAATTAAGGTAGCACAATTGCGTGTTATTAATTATATATTTATATTTAGGTTAATTCTAGTGTACAAAAGGGTAATTAATTTCTTTGTTTTATTAGTACTACCGAAGAATAAAGTATAATATAGAAAATACAGTCCTTAAAGTACTAAATATAATCCTATTTTTATTTAACTAATTTGTGTTTTTAAGCCAAAAATACTAATTAGTATAGGTAAGCTGTATATAGTACTATATAGGGGATAAAACATACAAAAATAAGGTAAAATAAATGATTTTTATTTATTAATTTATTTACTTTCTAAGTACAAAGGTAGAACCTTTATACGCAGAATTCTTTTTTTAAGGAAGGAATTCTGCCGGCAAGTACCGCTTGTATAGCTAAGCTTAAAGCTTAGCTAAATAGTAGTACAAAAAAGTATTGTACATTATATACAACTAATACCAATGTACTAATAATATAATTATTAGTATTTCTTTTAAAACTAAATTAATAAAACTTTTATTTTAATAAGTTTTTTATTTTTGTTTTTTTAAAGTAACTTACTAGTAAATTATTATAGTATAATTTAATTAGTTAAAAATGTATTACTTTTTTTAAAAGTATATAAGCTTTATTATTATATAATAAAAAAGTATTTAAAATACTTTATTAAAATTTTATTTGTTTTTTGTTTTAAATTCGATATTTAATATAACGGCATTTTAAATCCTAATTTTAAATACTTTAAATTAAATTTTAAAAAATATAACTTAGTATTAAATTTAAAGCATTATTTATACTAATAGTAATTTATATTTATTTATATATTATTATTTATATAAAAATGCTTTAAATTTTAAATAATTTTTTAATATATAATTTATTAACTAAAATTTTTAAGTATTTATTACTAATTTTAATATTAACAATTATAATTTTTTTTTATAATATAAATAATAAATTACTATTTAATTTTAACTTTATTATATAATTAAATTATTTTAATAAACTATTAACTTTGTTTTTTTTACTATTTTTATAACGTATAATAAAATTAAATAATATTAAATATATATTATTTAATTTGCTTTTTATTAAATTTAAATATTTTTATAAAAGCTTATAAATTATTATAATTTATAAAAACTTTAATAAGTAACTTATTATTTTATAAGTAGTATTTTTAATATTTAAAATAATTTATTATTATTAATATTTCTTTATTTAAAATACTATATTTTAATTTTTATTTAATAAATTTATAAAAATAAAATAAAATAGGTTTTTATTAGCTTTAATTATTTCTTTAAATTAAACTACTTATAAACGCAATATTAAAACTATTAGTTTTTATTAGTATTTATTTTTTAAAGTTAAAATATATAAGAAAAATAACTTTTTTAAATACTTTTTTAACTTTTTTAAAGGCTTTTATTATAAAAGTATTTAAAAAAATTCAATTCTTTTTTATTTTTAATTTGCTTATTTTTAAAAACCTAAAAAAAAAAACTAAAATTTAAAAATACTTATTAATAAAATACTAATAAAAGTTATAAAACTTTACGTATTACTAAAGTTTATAATAAAAGTTAAAAAATAATTACTTTTTTATAATTTAAATTTTATTAAAATTTATTTTAATACTGTTATTTAAAATAATATAGCTTAAAAATTCGAACTTATTTTAATAAAACTAGTATTTAAAAAGTTTAATATAAAAGTCCGTATTTTAAAGCTTTTTAATAACGTTTTAAATATATTTTATATATTTTTCCTTAGTTTTTAAAAAAACTAATATATTATTTAAAAAAACTAAATAAAATTTATTTAAAAAACTATTAAATACTTTATATATATAATTTTAAAAAGTAATTAAAATATTATATAAACTTATTAATATAACTAAAAATTTATAGTAATTATAATAAGTTTAAAAAGCTATTTTTTATTTATTTATTTTTTTAATTTGTAATTTATAATAAGTATTTTTAAAATTAATTTTAAAAAATATTTTAACTTTTAATATTTTATTTAATGTTTTTAAAATAAATAAAAAAACTATAGTAATTTTTAAAAAAAACCTTATTAAATTTTTTATAATTTATATATAGTTTTAATTTATGATTTTTTTTAAAAATAAATAAAATAAGTATTTTAATAAAGCTTTTAAATTTTCTAATTTTATTTAATTTTAATATAATATTAAACTATATTTAAAGCTTTTTTAGCTTATTTTATATAAAAAAGTATATTAAATAATAAAATATAATAATATTTAGTTTTAAATTAATTAATAAATTTCCTTTTTTATTATAAAATAAAATATTAGCTTTTTAATATTAAAAAAATTTAAAATACTTTTAAAACTTAAATAAAATAAATATAATTAAAATTTATTTTAAAGTTATTTTTACTTTTTTAAATTATAAAAGTTTTAATAATTTAATTAATATTTAATAAAACTTTTTATTATAATATACTTTTATAAATTAATAAAATATTAGTATTTTAAATTATTAATATTATAATTTAAAAAACTAATAATTATATATTAAATTTAAAATAATTTTAAAATTTTTTAAAATAATTTGTAATAATAATATAAAATTACTATTAAAATTATTATTTTTAGTAATTATAATATAAATATAATAGTATTTTTAAGTAATTTTATAATTATTAATTAATTTATAATTAATTTAATAGTAATTATAAGTAATTATTTTACTAATAATTATAAACTAAAAAAAATATAGTTTAAAAAGTACTTTTTTTAATTTATATTATAAAGCAAAAATATAACTTATATAATTATATTGAATATAAGAATTTAAATTAATATAAATAATTAAAAAAAGTTTTTTAAAACTTATAAAATAAATAATATATAAAATATAAAAATAAAATAAAATAAAAATAAAAAAGTTATTATTAAACTTAGTTTTAATAAGCTTTAAAATTAAACTTATAGTTAGTTTTTTTAATTATTATTTATATAGTAAAATAAAGCTATTTTTTCCGTTTTTTTATTAAAAAAAAAGTAATATTAATACTTTTTTTAATTAATTCTAGTTTTTTAAATCTTTTTTAAACCTTATAATAAGCTTTATAATTAAGGTTATTAGTTAAATGAAAAGTATTTTAGTTTATTATAATAAAAATATTTAAAAGCTTTTAATAAACTTATTATAATTAGTTTATTTTTATTTTTTATTTAAATACTTTTTATTTTATATTAAAATACAAGTTTAATTTAATAACTTATATTAATATTTTTAAATAAAAACTTATTATTATAAATTAAAATACTATAAATTAAAGCTTTACTTTTAAAAAGTAAAAGTTTTTAATATTTATAATAAAATAAAATACAAATATTAAAATTTTTACTTAATTAAATAGAAAAAAAGTTGTAATTTTTTTAATATATATTTTAAAGTTATTTTTATATTGGTTTAAATTTGCTAATAAGTTAAAGTAAATTTAAAAAAGTTTTTTTTACTAATATTAAGTTAATTTAAAACTAAAAAGCTTAAAATAAAAAGTAATTTATTAGTTTTTAATATTTAATTACTATATTTACTATATTATTTCGCTTATTTAATAATAAATTACAAAAATTAAAAAGCTTTTTTTATAGTAATTTACTTAGTTTTTAATAATATAATATAGCTTGTTTTTCTTTAAATTTCTATATATTTTAGTTTTTAATTTAAAAAAAGTAATAATTAAACTATTTAAAGTATTATTAAAATAGTTATTTAATATATTTAAATTACTTATTAATATTAGCTTTAAAATACTTTAATTAGTAAATAAATATTTATATTTACTTAATAAAAGTATTTTAATTATTTATAAGTTGTTTTTTTTTTTTAGTAATTTTATTTATAATTTTTATTTAATAAATATTTTTATATACTTAGTTTATTTTAATATTAATTATTAAAATTTTAATATTATTATAATAAAACTTTTATAAATTAACTTTAAATATTAGTTTTAACTTTTTTACTTATTTAGTTTATTTATTATAAATAAACTTTATAAATAAAAAAAAATAACTAAATTAAAAAAGTTAATTAAAATTTATAATATTTTTAATAATGTTTTTTATATATATAATATTAAATAAAAAGCTATTATTATTAAAAAGTAAAAAAAAGTAGTTTTATTAATTAAAAAGTTTTAATTATTAATTTTAAAGGTTTTTAAAATTCTTACTTTTTTTTTTCCTTTTTTTTTCCTTTTTTTTTATTAAAACATTTTTTTTTTAATAATAGTTTAATAGTACTATAAAAAATACTTATTTTTATAGTATTTTAAATAATACTTTATTAATAAGTATTTAAAAGTTCTTTAAAAATTTAAGCTTTTATAACTATAATAATATATTAATTTTTTAAATTTATTATAATAAAAAACTAAAAATTATTAGTATTTAAAAATATAAATAATAATTATATAAAAGTAATATTTTAAAAGTTTAAATTAAATTATTATTTAAATTAAGTTTTTAATATTTTAAATAAGCTTTAATTAAGGTTTATTAACGAAATATATAGTTGTTAAGTATTTACTTTAATACGAAGTATTATTATAAAGTTATAAGTAACTTAAAAAAGGAAGCTTTAAAATTATTACAATAGGAAGTATAACAAGTTAAGTACAACAGTAGTTCTAGTGTATTGTTATAGTAAGAGAAAGATACGACTAAAGCTTGGAGAAGAGGTGAAAGAGGTACGATCCAGGTGCGGAATGTATACCTTTTATAGTACATGTTGTATGGCCGTGTGGTACACTCCATGAGTGGTAATCATGACACTTCTCAAGACCCACTGTAGGTAATCTTTGGCGGTTCATATCTCTGGATTGGCAAAAGAATACTCCCTGTTAAGTGGCGATCCATCGTTATTTCGGGTTATCGCATTGTGCGTGACAGCCGACAATCGTAGCTTCTCTTACCGAAGCAGAGAGGATACATCAGGCTAGGCGGCGAGGTTCAGTTAGGATGTAGCTGATTTACAGAAAAGAGGGTAAAAGGCCAGGCGTAGTTCCTTATGACCCCTATCGACCCTTTTCAAATGCTCGAACGATTCTATTTATAGACCATAGCCAACAACGCAGAGTCGCAGACATGTCACCTAGCTAACATTGGCCAACATCGCGATCCTGGGCACAGCTCGCTTGACCGAACAAGCCGGGTTCAGTATTGCAATCAAGCCGCTAGTTTACGGCAGGGGAGAAAATTATAAATACTTCCCAAGGGAGACGGTCTCGGATTTACGGCATCTTTCGCTATCGGCGGCACGGTGAGCGCGTCGACCCGGATTGCTGCCGTACGCCGGCTTACGCCGGCTTACACCTACCCAGGCCACTTATCCCCCCCCCTTTTTGTACATGCGATGTGATCTCGTCATTCAAAGGCACAAAGGCTCTAATGGTCTGTTAATTACGCTGGGGCCATCTAATTGGCCCTTTTCATGCGCGACTTGCGACTCTCGAAAACCATCACAAAGCAGTAGATGTTTCAGTTCCGTTCTCGGCTGATGCGCTTCTGCGAAGCTGAAAGGCAAGACGAGTACGCACAGCTCCTAGATGACAATGCATGTGTGTGACTCACTACACCGACTTCCAGAGCTGAAAGCCACATACCGGAAGACCGGTATGCGTCGGCTAGAATTACATGAGACTCCAACCTCAGACAAGTGCCATCTTGTAGCTGTCAGAGCCGCCACGAGGGTGACGAGTCGTGCACCCAATTGGATCATCAGTTTTCTCGCGACGTCTCATAAGCTTTTCTGATTTGTAATACACAGAGTATCTCAGGAGCCTTAATCAATGGAAGCACACCGCCCCCATGTATTTTTAAATATTTTGTTATACAGTTCTATGAGTTTTTGGTTATATTCATCCCAAATGGAAGCTGGGGCACTGCTCATTCGAGCGACAGGAGCGGTAATGCTGGCGTCCTTGTTTGCCGGGTTCTCTGCCGTATAGCTCGCTAGCCCCTGGAAGACGATTGACGGAGGCTAATATCTCACTTCTAGCTCCTTTATACTTTAGTGTATCGACTGGCATTCCACCCCTTGGCGAAGTACCCCGGACCGTTCATAGCCAAATTCACTAATCTATATGCCGCCTGGCATTCTTGGAAAGGCGATATTCACCTGGATATGTGGGAGTGTCATCTGAAATATGGTGAGGTTTCGTTCCCAGGGCCTATATCCATCAGAGTCTAACTAGAGTGTAGGCGATCGCGTTCGCTATGGTCCCAATCGTGTTCTCATCAATAATGCAGTGGCAGTTCATGGTAAATGTAGCGTCACCTTGTTATTCCGAACATCTCTAATAGCGATCGTGCGCTATAGACATATACGGGCGCTCAGCACCCGTTAAGAAGTCCGAGGGGTACAGAGTGCTAGCCACTCAAGCACCCAACACCTTGACATTATCTGATAAAGCCAAACATGCCCATCGTAGACGAGTCGTCAGCCAAGCCTTCTCCGAACGTAGCATGAGGATGTTCGAGCCGATATTGGCGTCAAAAATAGACCGGCTCTGCCGCATAATACGGGACAATCTAAACAACAGTACCAACTGGACAGGCCCTCTCAACATGGAGGGCCAATGTAAGAGACATCTGGGATTATCTCTGTTTAAATGGATTGTTAATCCTATCATGTAGATGCTAACGACAGATATAGTTACTTATTTAGTGTTTGACTCTCTTACCAGCGTGGCATTCAGTGAAGATTATAATACGATGGAGCAAGCAAGGTTTAGATTCGTTTCGAAGGCAATTTCCGAAACGAATACCCGGTTGGGGGCTCTCATGCAGGCGCCAAAATTACTCTTTGGCCGTCTCGACAAGAAGATATTCGTCCAATCAGTATCAGCCGGACAAGAGCTCGTCAAGTTTCTTCGCAATTTACTCGAAGACCGGCTTAGAAAAGATGGATCGTCTAAGGACATATTTTCTTTCTTGCGACGATGTGGAGACCCAGAAACAGGCGAGGGATTGAGCACAATCGAGTTAAGCACAGAGACAGCGACCTTTCTTGTAGCAGGTCAGTTTCGGCGCTAGACTTTCTGTCGTCAGTAGTCGGAAGATCACATATGCGCGTCTAATAGGAGCCCGGAAGAAGCATGGGCATTGCTAACATTGAAATCTGGCATATAGGATCAGAAACAACATCGACCACTATGTCCGCACTTGCGTACTATCTATCAGGGTCTCGACGTTGTTATCGTAAAGTAGCCCGGGAGATACATAAAACCTTCGAATCCTCAGATGAGATACGTCTAGGGGCGAAACTCAATTCTTGTGTTTTTCTACGAGCTTGTATCGACGAGGCCTTGCGACTCTCGCCCCCTGGCGGCGCTACTTTCTGGCGGGAGGTGGAGGCTGGCGGCGGCGTTTTCGGGGCTGAATTCATCCCCGAGGGCTGTGAAGTGGGCGTAGCAGCCTATACCATGCATCATCATCCGAGTTATTGGGTTGACCCGTTCGTGTACAAGCCCGAACGGTGGTTGGCTCCCAAGGATAAGTCGAAAGGATATGTCGGCTCGAGACTCGCGTATTTTCCATTTAGCATCGGTAGTCGAAGTTGCGTGGGGAAGCCTCTTGCGATGTCTCAGATCATGCTAACATTTGCTCGCTTGTTCTGGGAATTCGACTTCCAAAGAGCAAGGAACGAAAGAGACGATGATACTCAGCTAACCTTAGCCGAGTACGCTCTCAAAGACCACGTGACGGGGCGAGGCGAAGGCCCAGTCCTGCATTTCAGGGCGCGATTTTAGACTGAAGAACACCCCGCATATTTCTGACGCAGCCGCATGAGAATAGAATAAATTAGGAGGAATCGAGAAAGCGAAGCGACGTAGCTAGTTAGCTAAGATGTGTCAGATAGCTGGTTCTCCTATCGCAGGGGAATCAGAAAGAGGATTTGTGATATTGTCGAGTTGTGAGTGGTAGGCGAACAATTCGTTCCTTTGAATACCCCAAAGATGCTGGTAGTATACTGTTGGGATATTTTTGGCATCCTAGCGCTTAACCTATACCTCTATTCCATCCTGTGTCGGTGTTGCCCCAACGTTCTCTGCCATCGTGGCTAACAGTGAGTCGCTGGTGAAAGCTGAGCAGGAATAGTGCGTGGCACTTCATTCACCTTGCTGTTGGTTCTCTACCGATTCTTTTGAGGTTCGAACCCCACCATGTAGTAGAGGCACTTAATGCTGTGTAATGCGGGAGCGGACGTATTCCCGGAGGCCGGATGCACAAGGGGATAGATGAACTGGCACATACCAAAACAAACCAACTGCTCAGCATGCAGCCATAGCTACACTTTATGGTTATTCTCATCAAGCCACGCTGCACTGCGCTGTCCGAATGCCGTTTGTGGCGGTTTGATCCTGCTGGCCCGGACAGAGTGCGTGGCCGAATCCTTCCCCTTCGCTTGCATTGGGTCACCGTTTTTATTGGACGATGCCCTGGGGCTGATGGATGCGTCGGGTCGCGAGGATGGCCCATTCGCTGCGGAACATCTAACTGCATGTATTGGCGTCGTATTGATGGTACCAAGTTTGGCCCGCCTGCGCCCGTTGGTGTAGGATTTCTCCTAAACATTAGCCAACATGCGGCACCTCCCGTATTGAGAAACGGCCTCCAACTGTCGAGATGTCGAATAGAACGCGCCCAAATCCCCTGACACCCCACCGGCGGATGCCCACGTTTCAATCGCATCCTCAGCTCGGAACCCTGCGTGTTAGCCGGAGGTAGTAATAAACTGCTGTGCATCGCTAAGAGGATTGGCCCAGGCTCCCAAGACAACGAGCGCGCCACCTGCTATGTAGAGGATCGGTTCTCTCAGCAGTGCAAGTCACCCGCCTTGAGCCATCATTGTCGTGCCAGTCTAGCTGCAATGACTTGTTTGCCTCTTGTTCCCGACACTGGCAGGCTCTCTCCAGTGCTTCAGTCGTACGCAGATCATAGCCATGGACGAGGCCCAACGCCGGGCTATGCTCGCACAGCCGGCGCTGGGAGCACCTGACGGCGTTGAGCCGAACTTTGCACATCCGCCGAACATGAATGTGCTCGCCAACGGTGTCATCGCCGCTGCCCTCACTATCACCTCTCTCGCCGTCATAGTGCGAATTCATTTTTGGGTGTTTGTACTTAGACAACTCAAGGGAAGACTTGAAGCCGGTGCGAAGATCACATGCCCCCTTTTATGATAGATGCTAACAAAAGCCTGGTATAAGTCCTTGTGATCAGCGGGTTTGTGCGTTGAAATGTCAAGCTATTGGTATATCTGTAATTAACAGCATGCTAGGCGTCGTACATCGGGTTTGTCTACTGTTTACTCCGTGTCTCACAGCTGGAAATAGGCTGGTGGGTGCATCAATGGGATGTGACCATAGGGGACACGATTGGGTTTTCATACGTAAGTCTCTTGTTTGGTCTCTCTGCTTGTGAGGCTGACTCTTAGGTCCCAGTGGATTTATATCGCAAGGCTCCTATATAACTCCGGTATTGCTCTCATCAAGGTGGCTATCGTGGTAGAGTGGGTGCGCGTATTCTCGCCGGCATCGCGCGATGCTTTCTTTTGGTCCTGCCAAGCTATCTTGTGGCTCAACGTCGCGTACTATATTGCAACTATTGTCGTGGAGAGCATGCAATGTACACCGCACAACTTGATCTGGGATCCGACGGTCAAAGGCGCATGCCTTGAAGCGAAAGCTATCGAGGCGACCTCTTCGATCAATGTGGTGTCTGATATCGTTATGCTCGCTGCACCACAATTCGTCATCTGGCGTCTGAAGCTATCGACGGGCATAAGAGCTGGCATGACGCTGATGTCCGCTATTGGGTTATTGTAAGTGACCGACAGTTTGAATGAAACCTAGAACTGATATGATGCCATATAGCGGTACTATTTCGGCCATTTTTCGACTAGTTGCCACGCGAGCGCACTTGAGATCGAAAGACTCGACCTACTCTAGTAGCCCCATCTACTTCTGGGCTCTCAGCGAACTGACCAGCGGCTTCCTTGTATACGGACTGTCCGCCGTACCTACGGCATTCGCTTCCGCCGCTCGTGGATTTTCGCAGTGCTGGCCTTGGACCCAGGAATCCTCCACAGGTAGGGCCGGGGACAGCTCCAACGCAAGGGCCATCGGTCCGTGGCGGGAGGGAAGATCTGGGCCAAGCAAGAGATACAGAAACCTCGACAGAAATAGTCTTCCGGCCAACACACTTGAAGGGGCCACAACAAAATGCACGTCTACAGTAGGCGGTCCACACAGACTGCGGTCGTCGGAGTCCATGTATGTCGTTAAGACAATAGAGATACGGCGAGACGAGATCCGGACGGATGTACTGGGAGAGATGGATAAAGAGATCGGAGAGGACGTATTGCTTCGTCAGCATCCGTGGGTTAAGGTAACATGAGATAGTCTTTGCTTGATCGAACGGGTTGACCGAGCCAGCGATGGCGAGTCCACATCGTGCATGTTTCGGCCCAGGCAAAAAGGCCCGGTAGCTTTTAAGCTGGTCTCGAGTTTATTCGGCATCTTCCCTCCTCTGTCGCACTTTAGCCCGCCCAGCTAGTTGGCTGTGGGCCGTGTCATTACCTAGAGTAGCCGAGGAGGCTTGGTAGCTGCCTACTAATATGTTAGGAGACCATATTTCACCTACCAAGGCTAAGTAGGTAAGCATCTAGGTTAGGTGGGTTCTTGTTCGGTGATGGGCTATCAAAGTTGAGACTCGTACGTGAAGTGTGGCATGCCCGAGCCAACCGTCGCTTTTAAATCATTGGGTGTGGTATGGACGTATCGTAACGGCCAGAAGCGGATAGAAACGTAACTAGATCATCCGAGCTGGCGGAATCGCCGAGATATATCGAACTGCCTTAGGTACCTTACCTAACCTTAGGTACTTGTAATATCTATCTAAATCACATGGAAGTAAGGTAAACTCCCACGTGGACTTGCGCATCTTATACCGTTTTAGGTAAGTTCACTTGACGTTAGGTACATAAATGCAACGAAAGGGGCTTTCATTGCATTCCCATGGTACGTACCTTATGCGCCCACCACGGAGCTCCCCCCGCCTTCTCCACCACCCGCGGAACCTTATTGACGACCACCATTCATGTTATCATAATCGTTTCCACAAGAGACCGACAGCTTACGCACTCTCTACCCATTGTGTCCACGCCTCGCACAACAGTAACTGGCCACTCCTACACATATTCCCATCCACTGTTCGCAGGCGTTTATAGGACAGCCGTCACTCCAACTGATACGTACGTCATGCCGGGCGCAGTCGATACCCCAAACGGCGACGGGTCGCCGCCGCATGTCGAGGTCACTGTGGACGATAATCACCAGCGTCATCCCGACCGCGCAGACAACCAGACCAGCCACACTCTGACAGACAGCAGAGGCTGGGATGGCAAACTACGGATCGACCGCAGCGCCTTGATCCAGAATCCCGAGGCGCTCTCAGACCCAGAGTATTCCGACGACGAGAATGTATTGCCGGGCGAAG
This sequence comes from Xylaria palmicola, assembly GCA_022385595.1. NCBI lineage: Eukaryota > Fungi > Ascomycota > Sordariomycetes > Xylariales > Xylariaceae > Xylaria > Xylaria palmicola. The sequence goes on from MU281347.1 coordinate 33,233, forward strand.
AGATCAAGGCTGATGAAGGTATACTGCTTTGCCTTATGTGGCTATATATTCCTATTCAATACGTGCTTCTGCTGACCATCTCCCGTCCCAGACATACTCGAGGATGAAGACCCCGACACCACGGATATTAGCCTGAACCAATCCCGCGTTGCTTCGATCCCTAGTCTCCGCCTGGAACGATTCACAAAAGTCGCGCGACTTTGCCTGCGCCAAAATCTGTTGCAGAGTATCGAAGACCTATCTGTCCTGGCATCCACGCTCAAGGAACTAGACCTTTACGACAATCTCATTGCTCATATTCGGGGTCTCGACGAACTGACCGAGCTCACATCATTGGACCTGAGTTTCAACAAAATCAAGCACATCAAGCACATCGACCACCTTACGAACTTGACCGAATTATTTCTCATCGCGAACAAAATCTCTCGGATCGAAGGACTCGATAGCCTTGTGAATTTGCAACAGCTCGAGCTTGGATCGAACCGGATACGAGAGATTCAGAATCTGGACTCGCTGAAGAACTTGGAGAACCTTTGGCTGGCCAAGAATAAGATTACCGAACTTCATGGTCTCGCAGGACTGCCGAAACTAAGAGTCCTGAGCATCCAGTCGAACCGCGTCTCGGACCTTTCACCACTGCGGGAAGTGCCACAGCTGGAGGAGCTCTACATATCACACAATGCGATCGAGACTCTAGAGGGTTTGGAGGGCAATCCCAACTTGACTACAATTGACATTTCGAACAACATGGTCAAGAGCCTTAAGGGTCTAGGTGGGATAAAGAACATCGAGGAAGTCTGGGCTAGCTATAACCAAATATCGGACATTGCGGACGTCGAGCGGGAACTGGCCGACAAAAAGAAACTCACGACCGTCTATTTTGAGGGGAACCCCCTGCAACTGAGACAGCCTGCGCTCTACCGGAACAAAGTCCGGCTGGCTCTGCCCCAGCTAACGCAGATTGATGCCAGTAAGTCCACCCCCCCCCCCTTTTCAAAGTTTTAGCAATGAGTGCTAATACTCACGTGCCAGCCCTGGTCAAAATCCCCTAAAACAATCCCCTAGCCCCATACAGGTATGAAATCGTGTAAATTCATAACGCATAGCCACGGAGTTCGGGGGGATCTTTGCTTTGGAGTGCCGTGCCTGGTTTTTCGAAGGCATATCATTCGACATGGTCGGGGTGTAAGGCGTTCTTCAGGTGGAGGCAACACTTCGATGCTCAGTACGTAGGTGGATCATCCTTACCTTGATTTGTACTGTACCCGAATTAGAGACTTAGATGAGACCTGAAGCGCTTCAAAAAAGTGTGTGTTTATGAGTCTTTTAGATTGTTTGCGGCCTGTCTCGAGATTGGGGCAACAATATGGAAGGGTATTCCCCCCTGTCTATGCTACTTCATTCTACATTCCTGTATCCCAATGAGTGCAGCTCTTCCCTTTGCCGATGTGAGTCGGCGGAGATAGAAAAAGGTCTTTGCATCTTAAAAATCACCGATCCAGGGCGGGTCTGGCCTCCGGAACGATGCGCCTCATCGAAGCGTCAAGACAGGCTAAGCAAGAAAAAGCCCAACGTCCATCGTTGACACACTTTTAACCGAAGATCCAGAACTTGTCGGTGTCGAAGTACTAATCCGGGGGGGGTAGCGAGAGTTAGCATACGATCTCTATCTACTTTGGAGCGGGACAATGGGGATCATATAAAGGGGGGGGGCTGGAACTCACGTTTGATGGCTGGTTGAATCGGATGTTGGCATCCTTGGCGGAGATCTTGTCCAGCTCCTCCTGGTCGAGGTCGAAGTCGGTGCAGGCGAGGTTCTGGCTCATGATGGGCAGGCGGGTGGTCTTGGGGATGACGGCGAGGCCGCGCTGGGTGGCCCAGCGCAGGAGGACCTGGGAGGGCTCGCGGCCGTGCTTCTTGGCGATGGCGACGACGAGCTCGTCCTCCATGAGGGGGACGAGGGCCTTGGCGTGGTCGAAGCCGAAGGTGAGGAAGCTGGCGGGGCCGAAGGAGGAGTAGGCGGTGACGGCGATGCCCTCGGTCCGGCAGAGGTTGAGCAGCTCCTGCTGGACGAGGTAGGGGTGGTGCTCGATCTGGAGGGCCGCGGGGGGGATGCGGGCGTACCGCAGCATGTCGTAGATGAGCTGGGCCTGGAAGTTGGAGATGCCGATGGAGCGGGCGAGCTTCAGGTCCACGAGCTTCTCCATGGCGGCCCACGTCACGTGCATGGGGGTGTTGCTGCGGACGCTCTGGGCGACGCCGTCGTAGTGCCAGCCGGGGGGATACCGGACGGCGGGGTCGACGTATTTCAGCGCGCCGGGGAAGTGGATGAGGTACAGGTCGAAGTACTCGAGGCCCCAGTCGGCCAGCGACCGCCGGATCGCGGGCTCGACCTTGTCGCCGTCCTCGAAGACGGGCCATAGCTTGGATGTGATGAAGAGCTCGTCGCGCGTCACGATGCCCTCCTTGATGGCGCGGGCGACGCCATCGCCGCACTCCTTCTCGTTGCCGTAGTCTGGAGGGGGTGGGCAGGTCTTGGTCAGCTCGTCTTTTCTTTTTCTCCAAAGTACGCGTCACGATGCGTGGTGTGGTGTCCTTGGCGGGGAGGGCAGTTGGTTTCCATCTAGCTTAGGGTCGCCTCGCTCCGCAACGGGACCCATTCCTCCGAACAGCGAACAGGGGTCCAGTCCCTCGCCTACTTGGCGGGGTAGCCGTTGAAGAAAGGGGGAGGTGAGGGGCAGGTTCAGCCCCTCCGCCATTTTTCTCTTTTCTTTTTTCTTTTTTTGTTCCTTTCGCTTGCGCTTGCGCGAATAGGCAGCGGTGATGACAGAGACGAGGAGCAACGACGGGCGATCTCTCACTTACCGCAGGCACCGTCGAACAGTCTGTAGCCAGCCTTGATGGCGTTGTATACGGTGTCGGCAGCTGTGGCGCCGTCGACCTTCCACAGGCCGAAGCCCACCTGGGGCATCTCATAGCCGCTGCTGAGTTTTATGGTAGGACCCATCTTGGTCGTTCTGCTGCTGGCTGTGCTGGCAGGCCTGGTGTGCGGCTTGGAGGAGAGGTGAGCGCCTGGCGTCCGGAAGCGAATACAAGTCGAGGCTCGGTTGGTCCACGGGGTCCAAGTATGAGTATGGCAGAGCCGAGACAGGCGGCAGAGTGAGGCAGTCGAGGAGAGGGCAGAGGGTGAGAGGGATCGGAGAGGAAGAGACATCGTCAGGGAAATCCCCTCCCGTGCTATTTATTTATCTTATGCGCGCGCCGGCTCGACGAGAGCAACCAGCTGGTGGGGTGGCGCCTCTCCCTCTATCGCGCTTATCCGGCGGTTTCAAAGCATGTCACAGGCTCTGGACCTGTCTTGTCTATCCGTACATGTACAGCCTCCTCGCATAGTGCCTGGCGAGCTGTGCCATGCAGTCCCGCATGCGGGGATTCCGGTGGCTTTAATCTGAGCCGTGGCACGAACACGCCATGGCCACTGCCGTCTGATTGGCATGGCTATTCTACAGATGGGCTCCCCGCAGCCCACCACCTGGAGCGACTCGGGCCTATCTACATAGTACGAGCGCTTCTAGAATGGGGGGTCTCCTCGGCGGGGGCGCGGATGCCAGAAACTTCCTATCTCGGCCCACGACGCCTCTCTCATTGGCGCGTTTAAAGTCGCATCTCGAGGCTTGTGACAGCACGAGGGTTGGAGGAGCCTCTGTAGCCTTAGTGAGTGAAGCCCGCGAGACCCCCGAGCGCAAGCGTGCGTGGGTTTTTTTCCATCCGCTATCTGGTCTGCGCGTATCGTCATTGGTTTTCTCACCGACGGCCGGTCTGACACGAGCTCGAACTAATTGGAGCGTCCGGCGCAGAAATGTATTTAGCCTAAATCGTCTCACATATGGGAAGAGCCCACCTGCGGCTAATAGGGCCGTGTGGGTTTGACATCTGTTCCATGCTGGCATGGCATACCTACTGCTGGGGCGCCTGTTTCGGCCACATGGCTTTTGCTTGCGGGTGCCGTTTCTCGCGCTGGTTTGTGAGATAGATCATCGGCGCTCGATGTCGGGGAGATTGCATGTAGATTGCATGTGATCTGCGCAGCATGTATGTCGAACATGACTTGCCGCTAAGCGCCCGGGACCTAGGTATCAGCCGTGTTTGGCGCCGCGGCGAGGGGAGTCTCCTCCGAGGCCACCCTCAAATGTACGCTGGTATGCTGTAGGTGCATACGTACCTATGTAACATCATCACCTGCTACTCCGTACCTACTTAGGTACTGGTATGTATGTATGTTGTTATCACAGTGTAAGTCGGGTCGAACTCACCCTTTAGCCCCCTCTCGGCAAAATTGGCTTAGCGACCCTTAGCGGCTACGCATTTACCTAGAACCCCTCCCGCCAGGGGCTAGGGGCTTAGGTACAATGACATCATCCTCACGTGGTTGGAGTGCTTTTTTCCTCTTACCTGGTCCTCTATCCCCTCACAACATTGGCGCCATGCTAACTACCTAAGTCACGATAACCGACCTTGAGCAATGGCTTGGGGAAAACACTCAATTCAAAGAAAGCAGAACATGGCGGAATGCTATCCTATAACAAACCGGCATGCGATGACGGTCGTGTCATCAAAAACCACTCACGACTGCTACTTAACATGGTGCCGTTCAAGTTGAAAGATATCTAAAGTACACCGGTAAACACGCATACCTACTTATATGTGTATGACATGGACGAAGTCTATTGCGTGTACGCCAACCCCCTAACAGCCCCCAATTAACAATGGCAAAAAAGAAAGGAGAACCTCTACAAAACTAGGGGAATGCCGTGCCACTCCTGGGCCATATTCTCAGCCTTCTCCCTGGGCAGGAGGCTACTACTGCAACAGTGGGGGAGGCGACAGAGAATTCGCCGGCTGAGAGGCCGGCTCCAGCTCCTGATCAGGCGTGAGGGTCCTGTTGTCCCAGTAATTGGCGTACCTGTCGCCGTCGCCCCAGGTCTCCCAGAAGTACTCTCTGTAGAAGCGCTCGACAAACTCGTCGGGCTCGGCCCGCCACATGGGGATCCGCCGCCGGTACACCTCCTCCCCGGGCGTGTCCTCGCCGGGGGCGAAGGGGTTCTCGTCCGGGTGCAGCCTGTCGTGCTCTGCCTGCGCGGTGAGCTCGCCCATGCGCGACTCGATCAGCCTCTCGAGCTGGCCCATGTCGGGCCGCCACGCCGGCTCCTGCGCCATGCACCCGGCGACGAGCTCCCGGAGCTCGAGGTCGACCCGCCCCCAGTCCTCCTGGATCACGTAGTCGCTGCTCTCCAGCAGGCGCCAGCCATAGGTGCTGAACTGGGCGGCGCCGCCGGCCGCCTCGCGGGTTTTCTGTAGGAAAGGGAGTCAAGGGTTAGCGATCGGCGCTTGCGGCTTTTCAATGACGGGTTCCGGCCGGCCGCCAGTCTCTTTCCGGGGATACCCCCGAGGGCCCGCCGTGCAGGGGCACATGGCAGAATCGGGGTGACAACATTTTCGGGTCGGCGGGTTAGTGGTTTTAGGTAAAATGTGAGCGACTTACGCGTTCGCGTTGCGAGAACGGGATTTGTCTCATGGTAATAAGATCGTGCATCACCTAGACAACCGAGTGGGTAAGTCAGCGTTATTCACCCATACGCCCCCTCGTGACCCCATCACAGGCACCTAACGCAGACAGCACTTACGTTTCCTATCTGATACACGTTGGTATGGGGGCCGAGGGTCCCGTGGTTGAAAGCCCTCCAGGGGAATTGCTCCTTGGTGAGTTGTCAGCGGCCGGCACCAGTAATTAAGGGGCTGGCGGAGACGCTTACCGGTGCCTTATATCTGTTCTTACCCCATAGCGAACTTCTCTTCCTATAAGCGCATTAGTTATGGTTGTCTATCGACCCATCTCGAAGTCAGCGTACTTTCTATCATCCCAGTTATCGTCCCATTCGACCATGCACCCGTAGTCGGCAATCTGGAAGAGAGATCAGTATCCTACCGAAACCCCGGCCCTCGAGATTGCTGCGCTCGCTGATGGATCACCTACCTTGACTACTGGGGCCCAGTTGTGTTCGACGTCTCTACCGCAGTCCTTGGGGTCCGCCACGAAAGCTATAATGATCGCTTAGCTGATCTGCCTTGTCCGAGCAGGTGGTGGCGTAGACCTACTGTTGAAAATATCTATGTCAAAGTGGATGATATTAGCCCCGCGGGCGTCCTCTGGGACATCCGCGATGCTCTCCCGGACGTTAAGGCCCCTTCTATCCAAGGGGTCCGCGGATGGGTACGCCATTCCAATACACGCTCGAACGACTATTTGCTTATTCTTCAGCTCATGACCCCATAACAAGCAATTAGGGGGGGGGTCGTACGGCATAAAAATATCGACCAGAGAGCTCGGTTGGGTATGTATTCGATGCCCCTGCTCTCTACTGGAAGCAAACTGTTGGTCCTTTTCATGGCACTTATCCGAGAGAGCAGTAGCCCGAGACTGCCCCGGCCCAGTTCCTCCATCACCATGATGGGGACTCCTTCGGTATTCTCGTTATTGATGTCCAGCGCGCGTGTGACTTCTGGATCGAGGTTGACGAGCTGGACCAAGTGCTCGCTGCCTGTGAACCGCTGCGAGGTTTATCATCAGCCATGCGCCCAGGTTATAGGGGGTAAAGAAGCAGATGCGACGGCTCCGTGTCAAGTTACCTTGTTCCACCAGATCTCGCGCTTCAGGGCGTCGCAACTGGACTTGTGGTCTGATCTGGTAACGGTCTTGATCGCGACGGTGCGGTCGAAGGTCCCGTCCGGCTTGTACACCTCCCACTGCTGCACGATGCCGAAGCCGCCGAAGCCCAGAACTTTGTTGTATCTCATGTAGCCCTTCTCCTCGAAGGGGCGGAAGCCGGCACGGAGTCTCTTCCATGCTCGCTGAGGCCTCTGGAACCTCTTCTCGCGAAGGGATCTTGTCCGGACTACGCCACGGTTCTGGTTAGGCATGTTTACTGCAGTTATGGACGCAGTTGACGTCGAGACAGAAGCGAATAATCATCTGGAACACCACGGCACGTAGGGGGCCGGGGGTGGAATAGATAACGTACCTTGGAAGCGAACTGGCCGAGGACAAAGGTCACGGTAACAAAGGCGTCTGAGGAATCGGGTTCGACAAAGGCACCAAATGTCGTCTAGATAACATGAACGCTATAGTCTCGGTCCGACTCAAAGAGCTCTTTGAGCCTTCATTGGTAACCGTATAAAAAATCATGTCGTTTCCGTATTTTTTTTTGAGATGCACCTTTTCCCATTTCGTGTCTTTATGCGCATTGTACCGGTCTTAAGGGGTTTAGCAATAACCACCACCATTATACAATCTACCACGTGCATCATACTGCAAAGAAGTTTTTTTTTAAAATCTCCGCGACCCAAATATTGTAGAATTAAAGACTCTGGAGGCGTATAATCTAAAAGACCGATTGTACTCTACTAGCTAGATACTCTCTCCTTATCGTCTCAATAATAACAATCATAATCGTTAAAAAGATCGTACTATTTTCTTAGATGTGCTACTTCAACTACATGACAAAAGCGCATCTGCTAACAGGGACTGAGAGAGGCAGCCTTCGATGCGTCCTTCGGAATGGCGCCCGCTTCCACAGCAGTCTTGTAGCACCACCGCCAGTCGTTGAACTGATTGATCCAGTTGCACTTCCAGTTCCAGAAGATCCAGCCGCCGCTCTTCTCGTACACCGAGACTTGCGCGGCGAAGTAGTCGGCGTACCAGGCGACGTTCTCGGGGTGTCCCTGGATGCCGAACTCGTCGTTGTTCTGCAGGGCGCTGGCCACCGACAGCGAGAACTCACCGACGACCAGGTTGGCCTCGGGCCTGTAGAGGTGGCAGGTGGCGTTGATGTAGCTCGTCTTGTTGGTGCCGGCCCTGGTGTCGAACTTCCAGTATACGTGGTCATCGAAGTACAAGTAGGTCGTGTCGTTGAGATACATCTCGGGGTGGCCGACTCCCCAGTTGCTCCCCTTTGAGCGCTGTTAGCCAGCTTGGGCAGCCATGGGAGGGGCTTTAGATTACCATGTATTGGATATGTAACAAGTCTTCCGAGGCAATGCCCAATTTACTTTCGCGGTCGCGAATCCGGCCCCACGCGGCAGGATAGAACCTCTTTAACACTACAGTTCCCAAGTTAGAAGTCCGCCATTTTGAGCACCTGTAAAAGCCCGGGAAGAGCAGGAAGCTTCTTAATACACGAGACTAGTCTCCTCGAGAGCGCTTGTTTGTCTCATGACAATTAGGGGAGATGGTGGAAGGCTGTGAGAACGACTTACAATCGTCGGCATCCGTGGCGTTCACTCGTCGCTTGATCGGCTCGTTGATAACCTCGATCATCCCGACAGTGCGATATGCATTGTTGGTATGGATTCTTTCTGTCATCCACTCCAGGAATTGGTTGGCGCGCTCATAATTGGCATCAGTGAAGAAGCCGGGCGTGGCGGTGCCCTGCGATTTGGTCTCCGTCAGCGCCACGGTGGTGAAGACCCGCGTCAATTGCATAAATAATACTTACATGTCCCGTAAACTCCTCATTTGGCGATTGAGAACCCGGGGCGCCGTGTAAGTCGATGATGACGTATAGCCCGGCATCACTCGCCCAGCCGACCACACGATCGAGGTACTTCAGACCTCCCCTTGGGTGGTACTCGCCGCTCTGCACCAGATCCTCCTTGATCCAGAAGCCAACGGGTATACGGATGGTATTCAGGCCATAACTAGCTATCTTGGTTATGTCGCTTTTGGTGATCCAGGACTTCCAGTGCGTGTCAAAGGCAGCGTCTGCGGCCGTTTGACCAAGTGCCTTTATGCAGGACCATTCGTCGTAGTACCCTTTACATCCCATACTGGCCCATTCATCTTTGGCAAACCATTCCTCGACGATGAATAGGGAGCCAAGATTGACTCCTCGAATCTTGTCGTCGCCGAGAAGCCATCTACGGCTCATGGACGGTCTCGCCTTCTCCGTTGACAGCACTGTAGATTACGCGATTATTAGTATTGCAGAACTGGACATGTTGACAATGAAATGTCCCTACAGGTGGCTGTGGCTACAGACCACGCAGTGGCCAGAAGGAGCCATAACGTTACCGACGTATGGTGCAGCATGTTGCCAGCGCAAAAACACAACCAGCCGGAATGATGTAACGGAGGGCGTTGGCCTGGGCTTGGTGACTTGATGCGACAGCTATGAGCCTGCGCTCTATATCGCTGACCTATGCATGCTTTTATAGCATCTCCATCAACCACCATTGCACTACAGTCTATACCATCTTCCGTGTAGAAAGCTGGGCAAATATGGAGTCATTGTGGCTCCGCGTCTCCTAGAATATGCTCAGGCAAGTGGGATGTTCTCCAGATCACCAGCTCAGCTCTCGCTGATCGTCAACGCTTTCGGTGCCATGGTCGCTTTGGCTTTCCGAAGCGGGCAGCTCCAGTCCACAGTGGGCCGTCTTTACTACGTAAGCACCGGGTACGTATTTGAAGGCGTGGAATTCGTGGTGGAAATGTAGTGGGCCTACGAGGCATTGTGTGTGTGATGAGTCCCATTATAACCGGCGCGTGCTTCGATGATTTGAATGGGAGAAATTGCCTGTCATGATTTCGCTCTCCTGACGGCTCGGCGAGGCCCACGACAGGGCATATAAGAACTGGGCTGCCATGCAGTTGGTCTAACCACCAGTCCAACTTTGGCCTACGATGCTGCCCCCCTGGCCAGGTAGTAGTGCCCGTTTCTGCGATATCCGTGGAATAAGAGGCTGACTTCTGTGACATGCCTCCGAATCTCGCAGCCGCATCTTGAACCCAATTCCTGCCCTCGGCCTCCTATGCCACTTTGAGAAATGCCGTATGCAGGTCAGTACAAGGGCTAACACCAGCCACATTACTGTACGTACCAACCACTCTCACTGACGCGGTGCACATGTTGTGGCTGAGACATCTCCGCTTTAGGAGCCCACTCTATCTCCAGCCAATGGTGCTACGGACAACAACAGTACGTCATTGCAGTGGCTTAGACTAGATCTACCGAGGAATGATGATCTCGGCCCGGTACTGGACATCTCGATACCCAGCTGAATTCGCAGTGGGCTGACGACGTGTTTCATCTCTTTTGTCCCAACTTAGCCGACATCAACCTACATATATTCATCAGCATCTCCCTAGGTAATCAACCGTGACAGAGAGCAAATCACCATCTCCCTACGACTATAGCTCCTTGTCTCATTCACACCATGGCCCCCTCGCAGCCCGAAAATGCATCGACGGCGTCAACGAGCACCAACGAACAGCGTCAACCGCAAAAGGAAGATATGCACGAGATTGCACTGCAGCCCATGGCCTCACAACCAATGAGTAGGTGCTCTATGCCACTCATCTCCTTACACTTCTGCCATCCATCGCGTCGTCTCGATAACGACGGCATGCCCACTGCGCAGTTTCCCACGACACGCCGAAGCTGACATGTCTGCAGACCCCGAGCGCCCGCACGAAGAGCCACAGACGAGCCTACGGGGCGGCGACCGGGGCGGCCTGTGCCCGGGCCGCTTCTGCTTCTGCATCCCGTGCCCGCTGCCCTGTGATTTCTGCATCATTTGAGGGGGGGAATCCGAGCGGCGGGAGACAGTGGGAATGAGAGTGTCTCCGGCTTGAGTTTTGCGGCGGACGCTCTTTTTTCTAGGCTCATCGAGAAAGCGTACTTGTTTGACGAAGTAATGAACTGTTGGGATAGGATCGGGACGGAGTAACTGTTACTTTACTACGACTCATCATTTTTTTGCTTCAAGGGCGCGCACTATCTTTCTATACGCGAATACGTACGGGGCATTTGTTTAGACGCCATCCCACGTCTTAAATCCTATAACACGAGCAGAAACTTATTAATTAGATCGGAAAAACTCCGTTCAACGCTGAGGCGACTCGCACTGTGACGCGTTATAGCCCATCCGAAGTATTCAATTTCATTTCACAGCCTTATAACTCTTAAAAGTCCTAACTTATTCCACCCCCCCGCCCTCTTCAAAAGAGTGTCTGGAGCTGGCTATACTCCCGATTCCTTTGAAGGTAGCGTATGCCCTCTCCGCCCTCGCTGCACCCACCTAGGTGCCGAACTGTTCATCGCCTGTGGAGGTGCCACCCCCTTAAACTTGACGACGGTCACAACTGCGACGGCGCCGCTGGTGAAGTGGGGGGGTGACCGTCTCAGTCCGACGGCTGCCGGAGAAAGGTTGCGCCGCAGCTTGCAATATGCCCGGAGGTGTCTTGGGAGATGCCGCCGACGGCACAGCCGGCCCACCTGGAAAAGCTCTCCACGGGCGCCTCGAACACCGGGCGCGGTAAAATCCGTGCAAGTGAGATTGCCGGCCCACAACGCCGGCTGCACAGTCGCCATGGCCAACCTACTACTCGGAAGACTCGCTACACCTGCGTGAAAGCCTTGTTCTCCCGCTGAGTTTATATCCCGCAAATTCAACCCCAGTGTTGTCCGACGCACCACATCCTAAGAGAGCAGTAAGACATTGGCCGTCAGACCAAGTCTGCTAGTGCCAACACCAACAGTTCGGGTGCCGTGTTCGGGCGTCGGGTTGCCCGGTGGGCCGGAATATGGTAATCTCAAGACCCCGGCCGAAGCTCTGGGTGTTTAAGCGGGGCGACGTCTATCTAGGACACCCAGTAAGCGCTCGTCTTGGTAGATCTTGGTGTCAAGCAATGAGAAACTGCACGAACCGAGTCAAGCGGTGCAGCCTCTATCGGCGTCTCGAATGCAAGAGGACGGATCTCGTTACTATGTGAGGTTACCTACTATGAGAGCAAGTGTATCAAGAAGGCGCCGGGAAGTACCTAACATCTCACCTGGTCCAATCGTCAATGGATTATCCAGTGGACTTACAAGGGGGTAGCTACTGTAGAATCCTATAACACCCCCTGTTAGAGCGGAGTTACCCATTATGGGCCGGTCAGGGTTGGTATCATATACCTATACGGAGTACGTCGATGCCTTCAACCAATGTCAGTAGCCCAGGAACCACCTCGAACAAGACATCGGGGTATATTAGCTTGATAAAGATTACGCTGTGTGATAAAGTTTAGCTTGTTTGTATTGCTTGTATACTACTGAACAATATGTGGGATGTAGTAGAGACTCGGGAGCCGACGGATAACGGTCAAATGAAGGGAATATGGGCCTTCTATCTACAGGCGGTCTCAAATTAGATGGGCATGCACGATGTGGAACAAAGCCGTCAACCGCGCCCTTCTGCGGGGGACAGGGCGAGCTAGATAGGCAGGGATGATCCCGTGCGGAGAAGGAAGAGCGCTCGCAGGGTCCTCGCAGGAGGGTGTGTTTGCGACGTGATGATGTCAGTCGAGTATAAAATGCGACTTGGGAGCCACTACGATGGCAGACGGACGATCCGTTCGATATCCGACCACGGGCCTTGAGAGACGACGAAGGCAAAAGACAATATCTTCATTAAAGGAGAATTCGGTTTGTCGCATACAGAGAACGACAGGAATATAATAAGAGGAATAAACGACGTCGACAGAAGTCAACATGTCATCCTCGTATCCCGACTTGACGGGCTTCAAGGCTCTAAGGTACGTGAGCCCATCCCGCACGCTTCCATCCGGCACACACGCATTTCCAGGACCATAGCGCACAATACCACAAGAGCACAACTAACCAAGGCCCCCCCCTTTCTTCCAGCTTCGACTGCTATGGCACCTTGATCGACTGGGAGGGCGGGATGCTGAGCTCACTACGTCCCCTCGTCTCGGAGCTCCCGGAAGGGCACCCTCTGAAGACCGAGCCCCCGATGCCGGCGCTGCAGCGCCTCGAGGAGATCGCGCGCTCGCACGAGGTGCGGACGCCCAGCATGCCGTACAACGAGCTGCTCGTCACGGCCATGTCGGAGCTGGCGCGCGAGACGGGCGTGTCGCTCTCCGACGGCATCATCGAGCCCTTCGGCAACGCCGTGGGCACGTGGCGCGCGTTCCCGGACACGGTGGCCGGGCTGCGGAAGCTCGCGGCGCACTACCGGCTCATCCTCCTCTCCAACGTCGACAACGCCAACATCGCCGCCACCGTGGGCAAGCAGCTCAGCCCCGCGCGCCTCGACGCCGTCTACACGGCCCAGGACATCGGCAGCTACAAGCCCGCCCACGCCAACTTCCACTACCTCTTCGCCCACGCGCGCGACGAGTTCGGCGTCGACTGGAAGCGGGGCGACCTCCTGCACGTCGCGCACAGCCTCCGGGTCGACCACGTCCCCGCCAAGGAGCTCGGGCTCAGGAGCGTCTGGATCGCCCGCGGCGCCGACAAGGAGGGCGGCGAGGGCATCTGCGGGCGGCCCGGGGACTTCAAGGACACCACGGCGTATGAGTGGAAGTTCGACACCATCGGCGACTTCGCGGACGAGGTTGAGAGGCAGTTTGCCGCCAAGAAGTCGTAGGATGTGTTTTCGCCGCAGATGAAAATAAGACTGAGAACAGGTGAGGGCAGGGAAGGAAATTAAAGCCACTATTTTCCATACAGAGCAATGCAAAAAGATATCCGTTTTGTGAGAATGAAATCAATCAGAGAACTCGCGGCCAGTCGTTGAATTCGCGTCGTCCCGCATCCTCGTGTCCGCCGTCTCCCCCCTCGTCTTCCGCGCGCGCGTCCGTGGCCGTCCTTTGCCCTTCTCCTCCTCCCGCCCCCTCGCCGCGTCCTCACCCCGCCAGCCCGGGCGCACCCTGATCGGCCGCAGGAAACCGTCGACGTGCACGGCGCCGTGCATCTCGTCCTCGCTGTCGACCTCGACCGGCAGCGCGTCGCCTTCGTAGTTGTGTATGAGCTTCATGTGCCGCAGTAGGTTCGGCCGGCGCCCGAACGGCTCCGCGGCCCGCGGGCAGTCACCGACAACGCAGAAGAACACGCCACCGGCGGATGCGGATCTGGACCGCGACCTGCTGCTCGGCGCCACGCTCGTCGGGCGACGGCGGCCGCGACCGCGTCCCTCGGCCTCGGACGGCGCCGCGCTGGCTGCGCGCAGCCGCTGCGATGGCCCTTCGTCGCCGCCATCTTCGGAATCCTCCAAGAGACTAGGGAGCGGCATGCCCGGAACATAACGCACGCACTTGTCCAGTCTCGGTTGATCCGGCGGGCCCTCTTGTAGCGTATGGAGGGTGAAATTCTGGCCGAAGAGGTCGGCACATCGTCGCGCAGCCCGATCAAGAGCCGGCGCGGGGAATCCGGCGAGGGCGGCAGCCCCAAGAACGTCCCTCCAGTCCCGCAAGCGGACTCGTGCCATTCTCGGCTTGCGGGCGGGCTTCTGGTGGGCTTCGCCAGCAGACGTGATATCGGATGAGGCTTCTGAGCCCCTACGCCGTAGTCGTGATTGTGTGCGCGCTCCCCGCGCTCTGGGCTTAGCTCTGGTCTTCCTGTCTGCAGGTACCGGCGTAGCGTCTGAGACCGGCTCGGGGTCGTCGTCCTCAAAAACGGGGATGGCCTCCTTGCGAAGTCGCGCGATCCGGATGGCATAAGCCCTTTCCGTCTCGCCCTCGAGCTGAGGGTAAGTCTTTTTTGGCCGTCCTCTCTTCTTGGCCCCTCCATGTGTTTCTTGGGGCACTGCTTCCCCTGCTATTGAGGGCGTGCGGGAGCCTAAGAGTTGTGTGTGCTTGGCATTCGATGCCTGAGAGCGATTCTTCGAGGGCCCACGGCCACGCGAACGCGAACGGGTTAGGGATGGGGAACGAGACGACATATCATCGGACGCCTCAGACTCAGATGGGCAGTTGATCCTTGATTCCTGGACGTTATGAAGGACTGCCAGTGTTGTATCCAGATTTGCCAGTATCCCCCCCACTGTAGGACGCAGGAGTGTGTACGATAGTTCATCATCCGTTGCCACGACGGGCCTCAGCAGTAGTTTCTTAGGCCCAATGGGAGAAGACCGCTCTCGTGGCTGTGAATCATCGACATCCATCCTTTCGCCCTCGCTTGTGCTCTCGTATCGTACAGATTGAGACTTTGAAGGTGATTTGCGTCTAGATGTCGACCTGGCACGGCTACGTACGGAGCCTGTCTCTATACTAGAGCCCTCATCGTCGCTGCTTTCGGCGCCCCAATCAGCCGTGTCCCCGTCTTGCCGTGCCAACTGCCTCGCCGTGAATTTTTCCTTGGCCAATCTCAAGATGGTGGCCGAGATTGTCTCTTTCAGCTCAGCCTTAGCTGAGTACGGCGTTTGCATTCGGAAAGTGACATGTTCATCGGCGGCATCCCCGCGCTTCATGAATTCCGGGCGCGGCACTACGTTCGCGGGCAACGGCCAAGCCACCCATGAATTCGGGGGCACCCATTTGTCCTCCTGGACCGGTTGCCCCGTCACGGTATTCACGTCCTGCCCGCCGCCGTCGTTAGCATGGGCCACACGCTCCGAATGTGGCAGTCAAAATGAAATACCTGATTAGGAGCAGGCGCCGCCACGCCCTTCGCCCGCCTTTTGTCGTGCCTATGCTTCAGCGCGAATGCATTGTACAGATGAATCGAAAGATCCTGGTTGTGAAGCTCGTTGAGCGCGGTAAGCGTGTCGATTTCAGCGCTGTTCAGCTGCTGCCAGGTGGATGGCGGACCCTGCCATCGGTTGGGTCGCTCATCGTGGTCATCGTGGTCATCAGAATCGTCCGAGTCTGGCAGGTATTCGTCTGAATCATTCTCGGCATACGCCATGGCGCAGTTGTAGTGTGGTTGCTGGTGTAATTGCGTGAGACAGGCTGGCTGTAAGCCAAAGGTGCAACCAACTAAAAGCGCGTTTCTAATTGTGGGTTCGGGAACTTGGGCTTTAAAATAGTACTTTTAAGGTTTGGTACTTTGGTAGAGTGTCTACGGAACCTGCATCAACATTTCTGCCGCGGTAATGCAGTCTCGCCGCGTTGCACGTCAAGATATACCGATATGCTAACTAGGTATTTCATCATAAATTTAAGATTGTGGCACCAAAGCTAATCATCTTCATGGTATTATAAAAAGCCTAATCTAACAGTCCCTCACGCCTTTGCCCGCGCCTTCTGCTTCTCTAATTTTCTCCTCTTTTCTCGGAGTTTCTGATCCTCGGCGCTCTTTTTACTGTTGGTGTATTGCATCTGCTCAAACAGTTTCCGCTTCTTCTTGCTCAGCATTCCCTTGGCTCTCTCAATCTCCTCCGCCTCTTCTTTGGCCTTTTGTGCAAGCTTCTTCTTGGCCTCTAACTTCTGTGATCGAGCATCCACCTTAGTCTGTTTAACAGGCTTGCCACTGAGCTCAGCCTCGAGCTCTTTCTGGTTGCGAAGCTCTTCAGACTCGGACTCGTCTTCTTCGTCGCCTTCTTCACCTGGCTTCTCACTCTCGGAGAACCCCCCGAAGGAGCCATCATCGTCCTCGTCCTCGTCATCATCTGACGCATCAACGTCCATTCCATCAGCCGAAGCCTTAGGTTTCTTAACAGCAAGATCATCCTCCTCACCCTCGTCCGCTTCTACCTCCTCATCTAGATCACTATCATCCAGGTCTTCCCCTTCGGGTTGCTGGTCCTTGAGAGGTAATGTCGGATCATATGCACCCTGTGTGCTCTGCACAAACGGGCTTAGATGAGGTGGGAGTTGGGCGCCCGGCGCATACTCGTCCGGTCGCTTTAGCTCCCCATCATTGGCGCTGTCCCAAACCCACTGTGGCTGTACATAGGTACGGCCCGGTACCCTTTGATTCCGCGCGAGCTTCTGGGAGGTCTGGTTGTCTTCGTCACCCTCGTCTTCGTCCATAGCAGCTTGGATAACCGGGCGGTCGACGATTTGGTGGGTGATGGATGGGTCGAGCTCGTTAGTCGTATATGCGCCCTCGCCTAAGACCGAGTCCCAGCCAATGCGCTTGCATCCAAAAGCTCGTAAAATGAACTCCAACGGTTGTCTAGGGGTTTCTCGAGATAAATAAAACGTGCAATTGGCGAATAATGAGCCTTGTTCGGTGCCAGAATATGAAGGCTGGGGTAGAACATCACCACCTGGTGCTGCTGGCTCAAACTTGTCTATCGCATCAGTCGGTTCGTCTGCTTCCGGAGCAGGCTCGGTTTGATCCCCGTCCACCGCGGCGTCCTTCATCTGTCGAATAAGCTTATTCACCTCGGCTTGGGTTTTAGGATCAGGTTGAGCAGCCGATTCGCCACTTGTCAGCTGAGCAGGCTCGCTCACAGTTGTAGCAGCATGGTTGCCTTCAAGTTTGAAAGCTCCCAGCTCAGCAGCCTCGTTATCCTTATTCTGGTCGAACTTTGGTGGGTACTTGAGGCCGACCGACGTATACAGTCTAAAATTGATAAATCCGAGGAGTGTCATATAGAACTCAACAAAGGTGCCCATGATGCGGAAATCCACGTCCCCGACAACGCGCTGGTTGAACTTGTAAGGAACAAGCCATAATATGTCCTCACCCTGGATATTTGCTTGGTAGTAGATACCTTTGATCGAGAGGAAGGACTTTCGCAGGCTCTGCGAGACAATGAGGTAGTGCTGAAACTCGAGACACAGGCGCTCGCAACGGGCGATCATCTTGGCGGGTACTGTCGAAGTCGAAGGGAGGTTCGCAAACAGGAAGAGCATGGAGAGGCAGTCATCGAGGTCGCGCAGCGCATCGACAAAAGTCGGGTAGCGGTCACGAATGACATGGTCGAGGGTGTAACGCGGCTTGCCAGTCTTCTCGGGTCTGGCAGCATTGCGCTCGAGCCGGCTCGCATCGCTCACATCGCCACGTCCAAGGGCCTTGGAGATCTTCTTCTCGAGGCTCTTCTGTTCCCGGAATTTCTGTAGCAAAGGCTCGTGCAGGAGGAACTGGATGTCTTTGGCGTAGTAGAAGGTAGTCGAGGCAGTGGAGCTCTTGGAGGCCTTCTTCCTATTCCGTGGTTCTCTAGGGAAGATGCTGTGGAGATGTCAGCTTGCGCGCGCAGACAGACAGAAGATCCTGCTCGGCGACATCGAGACGGAACAGAGCACGCCTTACCCCTTCCATATGCACAGCTTCCGGAAATCTTGGAGGCTGATCTGCAGCTTTTTGACTGCTTGGGTACGGGTGATGTAGTTTTTGGCGTTGCCCGCGTCGCCCTTCTTCTTTATCCTACCCATGGTGAAAACTCAATTGGGGTTGCTGGTGATCAGAATTTCCAGTGTCGCAAGGCGAAGACGATAATGTTGACAGGAAATTTCGGGGTCTCAGCAGCAACCTTGGAACTCGCCCACTAATCGATAACAGAATACTGGCGGGGCGTTCCAACTTTTTTTTCTCAGCGCTCGCTCGATGCTGGGCCTTGCCGACGTTGACCGCTCTCGGGGAGCCTGCAAGCTATGCTGGGGCAGGCTTAGCCACGTTGAATTTCCAGGGCGCTATTGCTATCGATAAAGGCGGGAGACTCCACTACTTCCACTCCCAGGTTGGACCGACGTGACAGGTGTTGACTGGTCAATTACAATTGGCAGGCTCCATCTCCCTCCTCTCCCCATCCATGATCGACGTAGGTACGTAGGTACGTAGGTAGCACTCGAGCACTCAGCACCTAGCTGCATACAACGTATGCCACATTCATTGACTTGCGCCCTCGGATCACACACACGACTGAAGCTCCGGGCGAGTGCGATCCCAAGACTTCCCTCTCCTACGATGGAAGCGCGATATGAGCAACGGTAAAATGGGTTTCCAGGACACAGCTGGGCTCTACGGTGCCGCTGCCGTCCTCCGACTCGCGCTCTTCACCTTCTTTCCCGCCCTGCCGGATCTCCTGACCAGCCGTGTCGAGGTTTCAACCCCGGTCACGAGCTTCAAGCGATGTAAGTCGAGCCACATCGACGCCGACGTACGACGCCGACGCTGACACCGTCATGTAGTGCAGGAGGGCCTGTTCCTCTACAACCACAATGTCTCGCCGTACGATGGCGGCGTCTACCACCAGGCACCGTTGCTTCTGCCGCTCTTCTCCCTCCTCCCCGATCCGGCGGCGTACCCCTTCTTTACGTACCTCCTGTACATCTTAGTCGACATAGCAAGCGCAGAAGCACTCTACAGGATCGCCGAGTCGGGGGAGGCTGCGGTATCCACGCTGTTCGCCTCGGCGCGCAAGGACAGAAGATGGAGTGGTTATATGGTTGCGGCAATGTAAATGCGCATCCCCTCTTCTGCCCTGTTATGAATACGCGTGCTGATTCGCTGTAGTTTCCTCTTCAATCCTTTCACCATTGCCACTTGTCTAGGACGGCCGACAAATGTCTTTACAACGTGCGCGATTCTTCATGCCATTGCCAAAGCCATTTCCGGCAATCCCCTAACATCCATGCTAGCCCTCTCCTTCGCGGCCTATCTCTCCATGTATCCTATTCTTCTGCTCCCACCTCTGGTTCTGCTTGCCTATGATCGGCAGCGTGCGTCGAATAAGATCCCGTCCCTTCTACAGTTCGCCGGCACCACGGTTTTAGCCGTCGGAGTATCTCTCTCGGTGCTCTTTGGCATCTCATACCTGCTTACCGGATCTTGGGAGTTCTTCCCTTCAACCTACGGCACCCAGCTCACGCTGACGGACCTAACTCCTAACGTAGGTCTCTGGTGGTATTTCTTCATCGAGATGTTTGATAGTTTCCGATCTTTCTTCCTAGGTGTATTCTGGTTACATCTCTCCTCGTATGTCGGCGGGTTGTCTATACGCATCCGCTCACAACCTCTGGCCGTACTCACTCTCCTGCTGGGTATATTCAGCATATTCAAACCTTACCCTAGTATTGCAGATATCAGCTTATCCCTGGGTGTTATACCCTTGTTCCGGCACGTCTTTCCTCTCATGCGGTATACTTTCTTTGCGGCATCCACTATTCTCTACTCGGCATTCCTAGGTCCTGCTTTCTATTATCTTTGGATTTATGCGGGTAGCGGCAATGCAAACTTCTTTTACGCTATTACATTAGTCTGGAGCCTGGGCCAGAGTTTGTTGATCAGCGACTTGACGTTCGCTATATTGAGGGATGAGTGGGAGGTTGAACGGCCGGAAATGGTTGGGAAGATGATTCGACAAATATAGCGTTATTTGCCATCCCAACACGTCGACGAGTGCGGTCAAACTTATCAACAAGAATACTAAAATACATGGATTAATATCTAAATTTTCTCACTCTCATCTCACTTGCGAAAAACTAAAGCATTACGTCGTCCCGTCCAGTCAGCAAGAGTCATACCCGAATAAGCCTATGCAAGGGCTTTATTCTATGCGTTCACACTTGAGTGTATCAAGCCCAACTTGTCTCTTCTTAACCCTCTACCTAGTCCGCTATCCATACGACCGTCGTGGCATACTCACCATGTCAGTTGCGACCCAGGGGAACACAGATTTAGGGACTTTAGCGTTGAAATATCCCAGTGCTCCCAAGCTCAAGAATATATCAGAGCTCGATGATGTTCGCAGCTCCGAAACCGACTACTGTGGCCGGGTTGACGGTTCTCCTGTTTTTTAGACACCCAGCTCTTGACGCTTATATTTGTACAACATGCTAACGGTGCCGCAACTAACCGGAGAGGCATGTCTCCACAAAAGCCTCGCCACCATTATATAACGACAGCCAGCCCGTGCCGAAGAGAATCGAAGCAGAATTGTAACCCAATTAGCGCTGTAATATGGAACCCTTTCCTCCTAGTGCCTGCTTTTGGTCGAGCCTCAGCTTTTCACCGATAGAAATTCCACGGCAACGAATCCAATGGTATCCTCTCGATACTGTTGCCTGCGGAAACCTTGGGGCAGCCATCCCTGCGGAATCTTGCAGTACCCCCAAGACGAGGAAGACGGCCGTCGTCAAGCAGCTGGGACCGTTTTCCGCACCTGGCCAAGCTCTCTTGTAACTCTACGACATTGGCGGGGTTGACGAGGATCTTGTCCGGGGACTACGGTAAACAGCTCGCGCACATGAGCGGAACAATGTGGGCACCAATATTACTGGAGGGAACCACGCCGCCAAATATCCCGTTATCTTGGGACAGCATGAAATTTGGCCGCTGTGTGATATTCCGATATAACATACTTACCCCTTTT
The DNA here is from genome assembly GCA_022385595.1 of Xylaria palmicola. NCBI lineage: Eukaryota > Fungi > Ascomycota > Sordariomycetes > Xylariales > Xylariaceae > Xylaria > Xylaria palmicola. The sequence goes on from MU281347.1 coordinate 54,332, forward strand.
CCCGACATTGGAAGAGTTGGGACTTTAGTAGACGCAGATGGAGCTGTACGGACTCAGACCACTTTAATCTATATATGAAGATTCCCAATATCGGACGCTATTGTACGATGATGGCAAAGTATACGGCCCTGGTTCAGACTGGGTTTTTTTCCACCGCAACAGTGACTCCATAATACGGAGCATCTGCCCGCCTGTCAGCAATACAGGTTCACACCACTTCGACGGGTGCATTACAGTGCTCGTGCAAATTCTTTCGCACCAGTTTACGCAATAAACAGATCTCATAATTAATCATTTTCCGCGCCGGGCTATTTTATGATTGCCTATTGGTTAAGCTAATCAAACAATGCAAGCTCCTTTAAAAAGTCATCGCTCTTCCCCTTCCCATCAACCAAGCACGACATCTCCTATGACATACAGGATGTATAACGGCCGGTAGAGAGCTAATGCTCACAGTTGTAGCAAACCTGAAGCATCGCGGCGCACAGACGGTCCTGGACCGATATAGACATATTCTGACCTTGCGGCTATACATGCACGAGTTTAGTGTAGCCCGAGCCTGACTACAACAGATAGTCAAACCAGCAACTGCTCCCGGTGTACACCCGTAAAGGTAACTGCCGTCTCAGTCATTGTACCAAGGGCATGAATAGCTGAGATAGGCAGATACAAGAGAACATGAAACGCGAAGCGCAAGTAGAATCGGCTGTAGACGGGGCACGGCCGAGGCCACCCAGTTCAAGGTGAAGATTTGACTGAGCTAAGAAGAATGAAATGTCTCTCAATTGTCTTCAATTGATCGATGTCCAATATAGATAATTACAACAGCGTAGTCCATCACATACGACCATAGCCTCCAGAGAATTCGGCATCCCGTTCGCTCTGCCCTAGACAAGCTGGAGAGCGCCAGATTAGTAGTTGGGTCGGTGACGACCAGCGAATCCCTGGTGTTGTATGTTTTGTCTCTTTGTCTCTTTTTCTTGTGTTTTGTCTTTTCGTAACGGCGACATGCAGCGCTTCATGGTTTATCGAGCATTTGCATGTCCCGTGACACTATACCTAAGCCCAGGTTATTAAGTACGGTAGCGATATGCCTATTCGCTCTTGAGACATTCAACTTTTGTGTAACAGTTCAGAGAATAAATTGTATGACAATTTCGTCTTCGTCTCGACTCCGTACACATACTGATTCTTACTTAGACATACCGTGATTTAGCATTTGGCGTAATGGCAATGTCGGATTGACTGCTTCACTTCAATGAATTCTTCTTTTTAATATTCCATGATGTAATTGGTCATATGAGCGTTGTAGACTAACTAGTACGCTTAAGGTGTTTAACCGGTGGAACGGGTTCATTGCTCAACCCCCGGCGGCCACTGAAGATCAAATTCATACTTCCCAATAATGTGACCACTTTTCCCTCGCGAATAGACTTGAACATCCCCAATAGTAGTTGAGGGTTCTGGCCCGATCTCCTGACTACCAGACTACCTAAGTTAGGTAATCTGCTACTCAGTAAGGCTTTTATTACCAGGCGCGTGGGGAAGTCAGTTAGCCATAAACATCGAAGCAGCAGTAGACAATTGGTGCGGCAAATGTTAGCTCCAGCTCAGTAGCGCATCGGGGCTAAAGCAGCCGAAGGCGGCAACTCCAACGCCGACGCGACACCCGCTCTGGTCTGCAGCCGCCCTCCACCTTTGGGTCATCGTGACCACGCCCTGCAGATATAATCGGCAGTGCCCCTCTTTTACACCGGCCCTCATATGCAGGACGTCCGCTCTTCGCTGCCATCTGCTCTTTGACCTCTTCAACTCGTTGCCCATCCCGCCCAGATCATTGCCCTCATCTCGAAAATGAGCCAGACCGCAACAATCGTGAAGCCCACCAAGGCGAACATCGGCATATTCACGAACCCCAAGCACGACCTATGGATTAGCGAGGCCGAGCCGACAGTAGAGAGTGTGCAGAAGGGCGATGATCTGAAGCCCGGCGAAGTAACCATTGCTGTGAAGAGCACAGGCATCTGCGGGTGTGTTTCCCATGCCTGCATCATCCAGCCTGACATAGCTGGTCTGAGCTGACATTGTCCCAGATCCGATGTCCACTTCTGGCACGCAGGGTGTATCGGCCCTATGATTGTGGAAGGGGATCACATCCTGGGCCACGAGTCAGCTGGGCAGGTTATCGCCGTACACCCATCTGTGACGAGTCTCAAGGTCGGTGATCGGGTGGCTATCGAGCCGAATGTCATCTGCAACGAGTGCGAGCCGTGCTTGACCGGCCGTTACAATGGTTGCGAGAAGGTCGAATTCCTGTCGACGCCGCCAGTGCCAGGCTTGCTGCGGCGATACGTGAACCATCCAGCCGTCTGGTGTCACAAGATCGGCGACATGTCGTACGAGAACGGCGCCATGCTCGAGCCGCTAAGCGTCGCACTGGCGGGGATGCAGAGGTCAGGAATCAAGCTCGGTGACCCCGTCCTCGTCTGTGGCGCTGGCCCGATCGGACTGATCACGCTCCTCTGCTGCAAAGCCGCCGGCGCCTGCCCACTCGTGATCACGGACATCGACGAGGGCCGGCTCAAGTTCGCCAAGGAGCTCTGCCCGTCGGTCATAACCCACAAGGTTGAACGAATGAGCGCCGAGGACTCGGCGAAGGCCATCGTGGCGGCCTTCGGCGGCATCGAGCCCGCCGTGACGATGGAGTGCACCGGCGTCGAGAGCAGCATATCCTCGGCCATCTGGGCCACCAAGTTTGGCGGCAAGGTGTTTGTGATTGGCGTGGGGAAGAACGAGATGAACTTCCCGTTCATGCGATGCAGCACGCGCGAGATCGACCTGATATTCCAGTATCGATACTGCAACACGTGGCCCCGCGCGATCCGGCTGATTGAGAACGGCGTCATCGACCTCACCAAGCTGGTCACCCACCGCTTCCAGCTCGAGGATGCCATCGAGGCCTTCAAGACGGCGGCGGATCCCAAGACCGGGGCTATCAAAGTCCAGATCAAGAGCGATGAATAGGTCAGGGCGCCGTCAAGGTCAGACCATCTGGACGGTGCGGGAGGCTGCCTCGCGCATCCAGGTTGCACCGGTGTTTTGGGGGCAATGTGAATGAATAGCAGGGCATCGAAATAGAGTAGTTAGCATGGATGCATATTTGGGTTGATTTAGCACTAGATTTATTGGTCAGTCATGTATATAGATTAGGCAAGCGAAGAAGGCAAGAAATATCCAGCACGCATCGTGCCCGTGGAGAGCAAGGCGAGAAGCGTGGACACGATAAGTCTCATTGACTGTTCTGCTCTGCTAACGAATGTAATGACGGTTGATGAAGAAAGTAACCTCACGGTAGGCTATCTGAAGACTGAAGAATCATTACCGATCAGTGATCACTGAGGACCCGCTGTGCGACCTTAACCAGGTGCTCTAGGTAGACGTATAGTAGACGTACCGGTACGGTAGTACCTGTAGGCTGTATGTACCCAGCTACAGCACCCAGGAGACCCTCGCGCCTGATTGGCCAATTGCTCTCCAGATGCAGGTCGGATCGGGTTTTTCCGCTAAAAGCCAGGGATTTTTTGGGGGCAGCTTAGCCGACCACGTCAAGCTGTGCTAGGCCTGGTCCTCTGAGTGTTTTTTTTATCGCGAGAACGTCCGGCTTCAGCAATCCGACAACGCCAACGACGACGGCCACGACCCAACCTCGCCACCCCCTTCTCTCCCCTGCCTCCCCGCTGCCCGCCGACCGCTCGCACGCACGACCGGCTCTGCCCAGCTCGCCAACCCCCTGATCACCATGTCCGCTGTTCTCGCGCGCCCCGTGCTTCGGCAGTCCGGAGCCTGGAGTCGCATGGCCGCCCGCCGATTCGAATCCACCACATCCAAGGCCGCCGAGACGGCCCAGTCGGGCGCCTCCAAGGCCTCTTCCTCGGCTTCCGAATACGCATCCAAGGCCCAGGAGGGTCTGTCCAAGGTCTCCTCCTCGGCCGGCCCGGCCATTGCCGGTGCCGCCAAGGGCGTCGCCAACTCGCTGAGCAAAGTCGGTGGTCGCACTGCGAAGCTAGTTGGTTTCGTTGAGAGTATGTCGAGCCGCCTGGACACCCTTTCGCGCTGCGTTGTGCCGTGTCTCCGGCGCACGCTGCTGGATCGTTGATCGGGAGGCAAATGGCTGACCTGACGACCAGAGCAAGTCCCTACCGTTATCTACTACTCCAAGGTTGGCGCCGAGGTCGCCAAGATCGTTTTCCGCGGCCAGAAGATGTCTCCGCCGTAAGTACCGCCTACACGGGGGCGAGCACACTACCGGAAGTTGGTCGACTTGTGCTGACACGTCCGCAGGTCGTTGCAAACCTTCCAGTCCTACTTCCAGAACGTATGGAAGAACCCGGCTTCTCTTCTCCAGAGCGCCTCTCAGACCGCCGCTCAGACCGCCGCCAAGACTGCGCAGCAACCCGCTTCCATCCTGTCACGGGTTCAGAACGTGAGCCGTGCCCAGATCGCCACGGCCGGCGTCCTCGTCGCCGAGTGCCTCGGTTTCTTTACCGTCGGCGAGATGATCGGCCGCTTCAAGATCATCGGCTACCACGGAGAAATTGCCGCTGCTCACCACTAAAAAAGCCTGATTATAACTTGAGGGCCGAAGCCCGGATACCGCCTGGCATTGTACGTAAAGGGGGATTACATAGACAGCACAGGGAATGCGTCCTTCCGTCAGGGAATGGATCATTACCATCGCGCTCCGCAAAGATTCTAGATGCAACACATCGCGGGACCGAGATCGATGACGATTCCGATCTTGGCCTACCACACAAGTGTGCGGTCAGAGCTTACCCAGTACGGTTGCAGGGTGATAAGGGGAATCTCCTAGGGGGGGTCCGCGACATCGAAAACACGACCTTCCGCCTTGTACAGTTCATCACCCTCCGAGCGCTCTCATAGACCGATTTATTTATCTCTTTTCCTTTGTGGTCCTGTACACTTACATACATCATTGAATTGCATAGGGTGGTTCTGCCAGTGAATAGAGTAATTCCCAACTAATGATCGGTCTTCTATATGAGCTGTACCACAAAGGGTTCCGAACCTGGCCTATCTGAGGCCACCTAGGACTTCTGACCCTCCCCTCTTTTCTGTTTTTGCCTGGTCCTGCGTACATACTTCTCACTCCTTGCTCACACCCCTGTATAGGATAATGAAGGTCGTTCGCGAACAACATATTCCTAGATCTCTTGTACATGGGGGCCAAAAAAGGTGCTGTATACTGACTTGTCCACCTCCGCTCAACCCTGCTCACTATCCGCCTTTCCGCGCAACGGATCGATACCCGGACACGATACCGTTGCCTAATTTCGTGCAACATAAGATATCTCTTTTTTTTGTTGGCAGTAAAGGAAATATTACCACCCGACAAACGATGCTCGGTAGACTCGCCGGCCCTCTCGGCCAGGCTGGAGCAGGCCTCTTTTGCGCCCACAGCAACCTAGCGCGCGCAACCATGTAACCCCGGATAGCCAAGAGCCGAAATGAGGCTGGAGCCGCCTCCGAATAACGGCCTATAGGCTCTGACGCCGTTATCGTGGAGTCCTTCTTCAACGGATTGGACGTCGGCCCTTGAACCCCCCACCTTACTCACACCTTGCATGCACAAATATGCTGTTTGATCTTCGCCTGCCTGCTCACCCACATGTACGATCCAACACGCATACATAAAAGGCCAATCACGGATGCGAAGCCAAGGCGACCGTCTCTGGGGATCTAATATGAGATGTCTCATGTATCCATGTGTATATTTCCGTATCTTCGGCATCGATGTACGTCGACGTGAGCCCCGGGTCGAGCTACATCGCCCTCAGGTATCCGGGCCTCGTACGATGCATCCCGTTTTTGACTTGCATGGCGTATCTGCACGGGGGAGCCAGGCGCGTACTAACAAGCTTCCCATCACACCTAGGTGAGTTACAGCCTTGACAGGCACATGCAGTCCTGCCTTGCCTCGCCTCTGCCCGAATCACCCGGAGAGGCCCGTCTGCCGGGCGCCGTCTCAAAGTTATATCCGCCTATGCCGCCTTACCTGTCTGATGTAGCCGTCCGCAAATCACAGCTCAGCCTCCTACGCGCGTTCCTTTTCCTCTCCAGGCACCTCACTACGCCCATCACACCCTACGATCCCCTGCGTCTCCCTGCCAGAACGCCTGCAGATGACCGAGGATATTGGGCGTTCAAAACTACACTTTTCTTCGCAATTTGCGCTAAGACCCATATCCAATTGGCCCGGTACCTTTTGACCCCGTCGCCCATCTATCGAATAAGCTGGCCGTTGGCTCAGTCTGTATGACTTCAGTTTATGCAGTCTATGTAATAGCTCACACCATACCTTTCCCCCTCGGGGGGGCTTGCCTGCCGCCATCTCATCGGCTCTCAGTATATGCGCATCTCCCATCCGATAGTGACTCCAGCAAGTTTTCCAGCAACACGTTTTTCGCGACCCGGATTCTCCCGCGACTCCGGTTTCTCTTTCCCCTGACCCGACCCATCCAGGTGCGTAGATCCCGTCGATGGTTTAATTTGTGTATTCAGTCAAAAATAAAATACAAAAATTCCCACCTCCCGGCCTCCTCAATCTCCTTGCTTACGGGCCCCTTCCAGCTGCCAGGGCCATGTTGCCGAAATAATCACAGACAAATCCGTCACGATGAATGCCATCAGCCAAGATCCGCGGCCAGGTCGTCGGCCTAAGCTCAACAACAAATATTCCTAGGTCATGAAAAGCGTGGCCGCCCCAAACGGTGCCAGACCCGGATCCGACAGAAATCCCCCCAGCCCCCCTTAGCCTGATAGGGAGGGAGCAAAGAGCCAAGGCTAAGCCGGGTCACGTTTATCCCGGCCTAGTTCAACCGGGCCGGGCCATGTGTGTATATGTACGTATGACCTTTTTTTCATCCCCAAGCACGAAGAACCAACACGCATAAACAGATACAGATACGGCAGCAACGTGTCCCGCTGTTCGTGTCTTCCCTCCTTTTCTCTCTTGCTCTCTTTTCCGTCTCCTTTCCGTTCCGTGCCCACGCCCAGTTGGCAATGGCATTCCCAAGAGGTAATACAAGATCAAGTGACCAGTGCCCATGCGACCTGGTTTAGCCGGTTGGGCTGTCCTTCGTGCTCTGTGGCGATTGTTTCACTCGTGCTCTCGCTCACGATATCTGCCCTCCATTCTGCGGTCAAACTAAACAACAGATCATCCCCCTCCCCCCCCGGTTCGCGCATCCGGCACGAGGAGTGAGCAAGCACCACGTCATTGTCAGATCACGGCCCTACATCTTACCCTCTCGTTAAAGAATCTAAGCCCGCGGAGAAACGGACGGTGCCCAAGACGCAGAGTGAAGTAGACGAGCTAAACCTAGCTTTAAAAAAAATATCCCCATCTTACTTCCATGTTGCCGGCCGGGGCTGGGGGTTGGTTGGTAAAGCTCTCGCTAACGCCACGCATAACTACTTAACTACTTATGCCCGAGTTGGCGAGCCGAGGACAAAAAAAAACATTTCAAGGCAAGACGAACCCCCTAGCTTGAAGCTCTCAGTCTTACCAACAATCCTGCTGTCCCTTTTTCTCGTTTGAGGAAGCCGGTCTTTGATATAGGTACATCAGGGAAATAAAAACAGCGGTACACATCTGCAGAGAGACAGCAGCAGCGTAGTAAGGCTTCTTTCTACCCCTCTCATCCGACCCTCCTACGTATCGTAACCTTACCAAGGGTTCGCATCCTTCAAAGTAGAAGGTACCAAACCCAGCATAAACCCCCCCTTAAACATCTACATTCGCCCCGTTTTGACTCCGGATTCGACGACCCAGTCTCGAGATCCCTCTGTCGGGATTTCGCTTCGAGCAAACTGCCGCCCCATGCCCTATCGAGTAGAGAGGGTGGGTCGGTGCGGAAGGGAGCCAGGGAAGGAGGGAGCGTGGAAGGCGTGGAGAACGGGCCGAGCCTTTTCGTCCTCGCTGTCATACCCGAGACGTAGCAACAGGAACGAGTTGGGTTGTCCGAGGGGGGACTAGTTAGCCATCCTTGAGAAAGTTCCCTAAGGCCTCACTCATCGTCGCCCAGATACCGATACTCTCCTCTTCTTCTCTAAATCATCCCCTCCCTCTCACTTCCTCACCCTTAATACTCTCGACCGTGTCGTGTCTTCGATTTGCGAGCAGTCCCCGTGTGAAATAGTCGAAATAGTCAAGTAAGCTCCCACCCCGTAGCAGGCCAAGCATTCTCTGTCCCTCTGCGCTATGACTTGGCCCTCCGTTGGGCTCGTCTCGGCCTCAACCCCTCGAATGGCAGATCCCGGACCGATGAGGAAAAGGCAAGTTGCAACCCTGAACCAACTGCATATCGGACTAAGTAAGGAGGGAAAAGTGTTAGGGGGGCAGCGGGCCGGGCAGCGAGCGGAGGGGGCGGTAGCGTATTATAGTTCTGTTGGAGCAAGACCAACTGCATCCGGGGGGACGGGCAGAACAGCTCATCATTGCATCTCAGCCGTACTAGGAAAATGGAGGCGAGGGAGAGAGACTGATATTGCTATAAGGAGGGCAGCCATGGCTGGAAGCGTATGCGACCATGTGGTTGCATCTTTGCCCCCTTTGGACGACATCAAAAGTAAGGTGGTGTGGCGTCTTAGACTCGGTCTGTGCTGGCCGAGAGCTACGTAAGCAGCATGGTCCGGGTGACTATTGAGTCTGACATGAATCAAAAATGACACAGTATTATACCTCTCATTGCAAAGACAGGTAAAGACTGGTAGGCAAGAAAAGACATGGCAGTGGGGAAAGGACTAGCTATCAGTGTTCAAGGTCAATTAGATAGTCTACAGTCTGTAGCGGGGCCCGATACATTTCAAGACCGAATTTCAGCCCCAACGAGAAAATATGTAGTCGTTCATAAGTAGACAGTTGCAATGGAAGAGAAGTTTATTGCTCAGAAAGTGGGCATTGAGTGCTATGGGAGAGAAACATGTCAGGCCCCGGGGGCAGACTCACACGTGAAGGCCCACCAAATGCTCGATAGTAGCTTGATATTCATTTGAAGTTCAGCGGGCTATGGTACCAGATTCTTAAGTACGGGTTGTGGACTGCTAGTTGTGATTTCTAGTTGTAATTATTACCAGACATAAGCGTCTGATATTTGTCGCCGGTGATAGACTGCTGGCATTTGAATGGTCGGCTACCTCCTGTACACTTCAATTGCGGGGCGCCCAATACCACCACATGTGTTCGAAAGTGTGCTTGCGGATGAGGGTGCCATTCATGGGTTCGAATGAGGTATCGAACGGAATTGGAATACCCGACGAGGATCATTCCCTAGATTGGGGGTGCCGGCCTTTGAGCCGATTCATACCGTATCCCGTCTTGAACACGCTCCATTGGTAACAGCGAAGATTTGACGATGCATACTAAAAAGCAAGGCACTGTGCTGAATGCCACCATAATAACGGTGGCCGTAGCCAGCCTAACGCGTCCTCAATAGGCCCCAACACTGAGTCGACTACCCGCCTAAAGGCACGGGAAGCTGCAGACATTGCATCCATAGACACTGGGTGGGCAGTGACACCCGTAAAGCAACATGATTCGTCCTAAGGGGAGACGCTGATACCACCTCATACAGCCGTGCGACAGCGGATACTGTTTTAATCCCAATGTTGGCGACGACGGAAGATTGTGATGGTCGCACCGCTGACAAGGACACAGAATCAAGGGCTGCATTGTGACATAGCCAGTCAGCCGAGTTGCGTCTTGTTGGTGGATCCTGCTTGGAAGTAACCTCAATGTGACTGTGCCCAGCAATGAAGTATAGACCCATGTTTCCCCGTTGAGATTTTAAGGCAGGTCGCCCATACTTTTTCCACTAGCCATAAGCTATCATATATTAACCATTAGTTAGCCCCTTTCTCGTGACAAAACCCATCGGCTGTACCGATCCAGTGATGCAGAGAGCAAGGGGCTGCGCAGCAACGGCTGACCTCAGCAACTAGCCCTTTCCTAGAACATGCAGCTTGGGGGCGTGTTGGCTGTTGAGTATGCCAACCCGAGGCAAAGTCTTAAGTACTAGCAAAGCTTTCAAATTCGCCGGCCAGGCAATGGCGGCCGCCTAGCCACATATATGTGCCTAGAGCCCTTGTTAGCAGAAGATTGAATACAAAATGGCCCGTGATACTCACAATGTACAAAACGTCCGCCATTCACGTCTACATATGTCTTCTTTTACTCTTTCAAGGAGTTCCCGTACTTCTTGTTCCGGATAACCCAGCCATTGTATGACGGAGTCGAATGTCATAGCTTCTAAGCCTTGGTTTAATCCGAGATTAAACCACCTGGCTATCTCCTTCCTATGCTCGTGGTCTGGCCAAGGATTGAAGGCTATGGGTATCGTCCTGTGCTCCACGGTAAAGCCAATGTCTTCAAGAATTGCCTTCGTGTTTGGGTCCATCTCTAGCTTCTTCCCGGCACGTGCGAAACCCCGATGCACTTTGTCAGACCATTCTGCGAGCTTTGACTCGGCCAGTGGTCTTGAATCTCCTTCACACTGCGGACGCCAATCAATTTCGACCTGTTCTAGGTAGCCAGAACCAGGCTTTAGATGCCTAAGATATGGAATCAGAGACAGCCGTAGTAATTAGCGCGCACAAGAGAGACATACTTGAATACCTGAGAATAAAGACGTGGCCAAGATTCTATGCTACCATTGAGCATACGTATGTGAATTAAATCAAACGAATTAGGCTCGACTCCTACCCAGGGATCCTCAATATCTCGACGATTGAATGAGAGGTTGGGCGGGATGCTGGATTTTTTTTCCTTCTTAGTTTGTGTGCTAAGTGACAGGGGTGGTTTTGGCTTACGCTTCTGGCTGTGTGAGGTTGAGATCCCAACCTTCGATATTGCCTTGCCCATTCTGGCGGCTAACTACAGTCAGAACAAGATGGCCATGTAAGGACTGGATTCACCCACTCAGCTAGATCAATTGCCCAGATGCCCGTGCCACAACCCAAGTCCAGGACCTTGGGTCGATCCGGCAAACGGTAGGTATGAAGGCCAGCGAAATCATCAAACTGCCTGACCACCAGGAAAAACTTGTGCATAATGTCTAGCCTGTCGCATTCTATCTGCAATCGAGATGTCAACAAGAGAGTGAGGATGACATGTTGATGTTTCGTGCTTACATCATCACAGGGTAGCAGGTATTTGCCCTGCTTAAAGGTACCATAATATCTGCCCCATCGAAGAGTGTACCAATCATGCCACCAACTGGGGTTGCCGGATGGTTCGATGGCCATTGTGCTCGAGGAGCTGCAAGCATTCAAGTCAGGTCAGCAAGCAAAGCGGCAGTCAAGACTGTGGCTGCGAGTCCAACTCAGCGTACTTAGTAATGCCGTTGTAAGCCATGGCCAGTTTGGTTCCAGCACACACCAAGGATCGTCATGCGCCGAGTGGTAATCCTGCTGCACAGGGTCGGCGGATGCGGGAATGGGCGCGAGCGGGTGTAGAGGCTGCTCAAGAAGAGTGGGCGGGAGCTCAGATGGGACTAGCACCAGCTATATACAAGCCAGGAAAGCCTCGAGGACGTCGTTCAAGCACGGGTATAGAGAAGCAATGCATGGGGCACAAGCGGGCGGGAGCCGCAGCAAGCAAGGGAGGGACGTTGGTATGCGTGTGGTAGAACAGGACAGGTCAGGGCATGGAGGGTTGGAGAGGTCAAGCGGCGCGGCGCGGCGCGGCGAGACGACACGAGACGACACGACGCAGACAGGCGAAGACAGGCGAAGACGGGGTGGGTGTCGTCAGTGGGATCGGAGGTGCAGGCGTGGAGGGGCGCGGATGTCGAGGAGAGCAGGCCTAATATTTAAGCACCGAAGCTAGGACGGCGTGATGGTATTATGTCGGGGTCGCAAAAAGGTCGAGCAAGGAATTGTTGGAAAGATTGGGTTTCGTGGTGACGGTGGGGGAGTGACGGTTGGACATTGGACCTTGGACCTTGGCCGTGGTAGTGTAGCGGTGGGAAATTCGGGGTGCAGGTATAGCGACCAGGGGGTACAATGGTGGGACGTAGTGCAACTACCTAGGTACCCAGCCTACAAGCACCCAGCCTACAAGTACCTACCCAACGAGTTGACCCAACAGGGCTTAGCCGGCGGTGGTGGCTAAGTCGCGGTACCCTACGTCCTACGTAGTACCTAACCTGGCTTAGTACTTACTATTACTCCGTACATGGCTGGCGTCTCTCTGCGCTCACTTACACATGGATGGGAACCGAAGCGCACAGGGGCGGGACGGGAGGCGCTAACAACACGGCACTACGCGCGACTTCAGTAGGTACCTAAGATACTATAGAGGAGGCCAGGTACCTAGGTACGTACCCAGAAGGTACTTGTGGGTTTCCGATCCAGACGCTGAGGTGGGTACGTACTACCGTACCTATCCCGTCATACCTCCTTAAGTTCCCGCTGCGTACTCCTCTGCTATTCTAGCACCTAACTAGGTACCTAAAGATGTATCTATCATTGTTGGCTGATCTGTTGTACTGATTAAGGTTATTCTACTTACTTACCTCGACTAGGCCTACGAGGCAGGTAGGTATCTCCTTACTAACTTAGCCGAAATCCCCGGTCACAGTACCAAAATGTCATAACACAGCATCTACTACGTACCTACATAGTGGGGTGGCACGTAGGTGGTCATTCCGATCCTCAAGTAAACGAATATCACAAGGCGGTCAGTGTGAGTCTTTTCTCGAGCTACCTACCTACCTACCTAGGTAGACGTAGTAGACCCGGCCAGGAACAGTATTAGTACCCGCTGGTAATGACCTGCAGTAGCGTGTTTACCTCTATAGGGCACGAGAGGTTTTTCCCGGCCAATGTACATTATGTACTATTACGCACTGTACCCGCCCTGCCCACAAAGAGTATCGCGCCAGAAACTGACGGATCGTACTGATATAGATCTGGGTAGTGGCGCTATAAGAGAACACTCGCCGTTACCAGTCTGGGACGTGTTCGGCATGATTCTAAAAGCACGCACCTGGGTCGAACCAATTTCGTAACATGGAAGATAGGTAGTTATACTAAATGAAAGTGCTTTTAGCGCCAGGTACATGTTAACCACTTACAAGTACCCAAACTGTTGGCTGTATGCCCAGACACTCCCCTGTTGTTTGTTATTACTCTCAACCCCCAAAAGCAGCGTACATAATATTGTCATCAGAAAGAAATGCCCGATACACCGTCATGACTAATATGGCCACTTAGCACAGCATATCGAGGGTACACCGTAGCAGCCACACTACCTACCTACGTATGTACGTAGTTCCTAGGTAGGCAGTGATGAAACAGGAGGCCCCTGAGGTAACCAGATACTTTCAAGCTAAGCCGTATGGGGAAGGGGGTATAAGATGCTCGCATGTACGTACATGTTGTGGTACATGTCCACATACACATGCCACGCTTCATCCAAGTTGCCGGCACGCGAGCGAGCGACGGCCAGAGCCTTGCCACCTACCTCCTAGTCAGCACGTGCACGATGGCAAGCGCCAGATATGAGTATCAAGGCACGCATCTCACAATACAAGCTGACCAGTGAGTATACTTGTATATCAAAATGAGGCACACAACCTCCGCTTACCTCTCTACCCATACACGGAGTATTCAACTGCCAGAAGACGTCCTTTTATATTTACATTCTATCCGAAGCTACATAGCAATAACGCTATCCAGGCCTATAGACCATGTTGACCCTCCTTTTGTGTCTCACGGCAAAGGCGTATAAGTTTGATTGACCCTTGCACTTCTGAAGCTAGTCGTCGTCTTCTTCTCACGAGACGCTGCTTGTGCTCCTCCACCTGTTCTCATCGGCCGAATGTGAACAGGCAGGGTCATGCCTGTTTGCCATACCCATCCAGTACGCGTGTATGCGCAAGTACGCCTTGGCGGTAGCAACACCATGCCCGGGCTTCGATACTACAGGGTACCAATCGACCAAGTATGGAACCGGAAGCACAACAACCATGGTGATCAGCGTTGGATATACCTATGGCCGGGAATAAAAGCTCAATCGTCTGTATATACCAAGGCCGCATGGCAGGTCAACCGAAAAATGGGCTCGATCAGCTAGTTACAACAAGCGACCTGGAAAACTACCTACGTGTCGAGCCAACGCAATATCACGTGCAGGTTTGTCCCCTCTTGAACGATTCGGCATTGTCTACCAATAATTACTACTTATCGAGTACTCCTTTCAAAGCATTGAGAGGAATCTGCTGTTGTTCATGCTAAATTCAGTAGCGGAACTCCTAACAAACACCGGGTTCGGTGCCGAAAGACTAAGACAAGCTTGTGGTGGCGTGTTTCTCGGGGCGGGCTATACACCCTGTGTAGAAACTGCTCTATTCAGTCAGATGTAACTACGCCTAATTTTGGGCCCATGGCGGGAGACTCACAATAGCTCCTCTACATAGGGTCCATACCAGCCTTTATTTTCCGCGGAGACCGAGTCTCATTTTCGAGTGGTTTTCTGGTACAATCAAGATTAAACCAACAGATGTACATTGACTCTGTTCACAGAGATGTACACTGTCAATGTACAAACCAGATGGGGATATCCACACCACCGGGACGTCCCGCCAATAAACCGTTTCTCGGGTCTCAGTTTGGGGCCCATCCTAGCTAAGCACTGGTACACCGAGACTTGTCGTACTATGTACTCGTTACTTCTAGGGCGCCATGCAGTGCGACCACCGAAGCCCCATATCGACTTGCCGGTGCCAACGGTAGTGTCTCGGAGAGCGGACGAGCTGGGATTACAGCTACAGGTACCAAAGCTGCGGCCCCAGGGAGCGCCTCCACGGGCTATGTTTAGTTGGTTAGTTAGTGGAAGACGAAAAGCTTCGCAGATTAGCCCCTGGTATCGTTCAACTGCTAATCCAGTAAGGCTACCGCCCCCGTCCACCCTAATGGCGCTGTTGTGGTTCATGCAGTGTGCCAGGGCTTCGTATTGACATATTCGGTTGCTCGCCCTAGCTATGTCTGTGCACCGGCAGAGACTGCGCCGTTTCTGTGTCACGAAGAAATCCGTTCGATACACGCCTCGCGCCGGTACCCGATATCCGAATCAGGAACCTTCAACTCCGTAAGAGCCCAATTCGTTCCGCAACGTCTATAGTGAGGCAGCTTTCTCCAAATTACAACCATCTCTCTTTTGTTTAGCTAGTGTAGCCCTGGATATATACGCCGCATCCACTGAAGACGCATTCGCTTAGGCCACCATCTCTCAAATATCCCGAGAACCAATTTAGCTAACGGCCACTTCATCTTTGTAATCTTTCGTTGTTAATAGACTCCCAAAGAAGATGGGATCTCAGTTGCTGGTTCCGCTCCTGTTGGCTCGCTCAACACCAACAATCGATAGACTGATCAGATGACTGTTCGTGAGCTTACAAAATGCAGATTTACAGTCTTGGCTGACGACTACCTATAACACAGTTATAGAAAAGGAGGAGCCAAGAGTGGGACGTTCATGTTAAAACCAGAACTATTGCTGGCCACGGTCTAGTGATGCACACACACTCTCTCCAGGTTAGCAACAGCATACGTAAGAGGGCACGAGTCTGGTCGCGGACGAAAAGGGACGCCAACAAGAGCTGAATGTTATACGTACCTACTTAGTATGTATTCCCTCCCTGTCTTGGCGTACCTGTACATGGGGATTGATATCGCTCCATGGCACTTGGAGAAGATGGGAACACCATCTCTTCGGTGACGACCAATGAACATATCGACCCTCTCCCGGCAGTCTGGTAAGCAATACCCGGGCTCCCCCAGTGGTCTCCACAGGCTATCTGGCTAGTGCGTGTCTCTAGTCGAGGAATCCGGATCAATTTCCCTGTACTTAATAAACAGGGAGAAACAGTGCAATTGAATGTTGCATAAGCACCATACTCAAAATCTCGTGTCGGGAAGCACACCCCATTTCTTGTGTGCCCGAGCCTGACTTCATATTGGAATCCGTTAGACCAAGTCATCAATACCGGAAGCGCCCGAATCTACGAGTGCCGACTATGTCATGGGTAGGTAGTATTTTGACTCTTCATGGACAACGCCACGGCATGATACGGGACCATCAAGACATTTACCAAGGCAGCAAAAACACGCCGGTATCTTTACTCTCCTGGACACGCATTTGTCCATCTAATGTGCCACAAGGAATTCACCGAAGGTTAAGTCTTCCGTTTACTATTGGAGGCCTAAGCCAGTTCCCAAGTCATATCCACTGACAGCGCCTAGTGCCTGGCAAATCTCCCATGTGTCTTTAGCAGCCGGACTATTTACAATCTCCTAGATACGTGCAAGCAGTCTGGTAACCAGCCCCAACCCTGCTGCAGTGGTGCACTACACGCCATGGTGTCTGGAAAGGGGCAATTCACAGCGCTGGAAAAGCAAGAGGTACACCAATATTGGGGCGTTACTAACAAGATTTCACAGCCAATGGGCCGCCAAAGAGGTCGGGTGGGAAGTGTAAAATGTCACCCTGCCTTGAGGTTACAGGTGATTATCCTTTCACAACAGGTCGTAGGATAGATAGCGGTGCATTTCGGACACCAACCCACCTCGCATTAGCCTTCACGCATCTGACGAGAGACGACTCCGGGTGTGTGCGATCCTTGAATGCCACCCACTTTTACCATGACACCCCATGACCTATAATCGTTCAGGAGACCCAGACCTTATCATAGTACTTAAGCTTACATGTATAAGCAGTACGTGCCTAAGTAGCAGATATATGCCACCGGCCACGTCAGATAACGATATATCAGCTTGGCAATTAGGCCGGGGCCACTTGAAGAGGTCATGGGTATGGTTATCCGCCAGCGCACAATGCAAACCACAACTAACAGCAGACGCGATGGGTGGCGGGTGCGACGATGAGCCCGAGGACACGAGGAGGGGGTGTGGCGGTAAGGGTAAGTAAGTAAGTAAGGTAGCCTACTACCTAGGTGGAGTCTGCTCGACTTCAGCTGAGTACCTCTCCGTACTTGCTCACTTACACAGGAGAAGAAGTCGGCGAGAAGATGATTTTGATACGGCACCTACGTACCTTGCTCGAACCTGGGTACTTGCGTGCTTAAGTACCTACTTACTTATACACAGTGGTGCGCTAAAACCCCATGAAGAATCCCGCCCACCACACTAAGTACCTTAGGTAGGTAGCTAGACACGGCGCTAGGACCCTACTGCCATACCTAAACCACTAATTGCCGGCTGCAGATTTAGATTGCGTTGGACTGCCAGACTGGGATAGGAGGCCCGACGGGACCCCGGCCTGATTGGCTGCTTGTTTAGCGTCCCAGTCTGTCGGGTCACCCATCTCCTTGTCGTCCGCCAGTCTTTCTCCGCCAAGAACCCGGCGCTCGCACGTCTTTTCTAGTCTTTCTACGTGCCGCGTTCCCACCATCTCGACCACCTCGACCACGCACTATGTCATGTTGAAGGAGCGCGGTCATGGGCATTGGCCGCTCTCCTCCCTGCACCAACCCCCCATGCCAACCCTATGCGCACATCTTACTCGCAAATCGCCGCCTCAGCTTGCCAACAACTAGCCCCAAAGCGTCCTACGTTGATCATCTCGCAAGGTTGGTACCTATATGCTAGGCTCATATCGGTCCATCGTACGTTTGGAGGACAGGTGGACGTCGAGTCTGAGAGCACCCACCAGCTAGCTCAGTGGTTGGTGCAGGCAAGAAGCCATGTGACCCGTTCAATGAGGGTACGTAGCGACCCTGTAACTCGATGCAGACCTCATCCTGTTTACTTCTTACTGCTTCTTACCCGGGTGGTGGGCATTGGGGGGTTTTGGCCTGCTAGCTTGTTGTTGCCTTGCACCGCGCGCTCGGATAAAAAGTTAACCGCGGCAGCCAGAACGCCACAAACGACTTCCTGGCAGGCCGTGTGTCTGTGTTCCGCCGACCCGGACTAATCACCAGAGCATCGGATCTTCCCAACCGCAAAAGGGTACATATCGTTGTTGGCTCGATGGGCCGGTCCTGTGCCGTCGGATTACGTCAAGCGCAGTGTGCATTATTGCCCTTTTCTTTTCGGCTTTCCCTCTGGCATCACCATGAGCGCCAAGGACCTTAGCTCAGGCCGACGTGTTAAGGGGTTGGTACGGCTCAATTTGTGAAGATTTACAATAAAACAACACTTGACGTGGCAACACTACCTACATGGCTCCGTAGTGCGACGCGTGTCGTCTATGCCGTGTTCGTCCGTCCTGTTCTGAAGGCCGCACTGTCGATTCACAAGTACGTTGGTAGCAGCCGGCCGCCCACTCGTAACCTCACCTAGAGTCTATCTAGTGCTTATGATAAGCCGGCTTGGGCGGCCTAGCGTGAAACTGTATCACGACAACACAGCAACACAACAACAACAATAACACAGCGGCCTACAAGATCACAAGACGGGGTTTGGCTCGGGCGAAGGATGACCGTGCCGGCCTGTCGGTAACCTCGTTTAGACCGCGTCAGTCGACGGGATCCCTCCCGCGACATTACTCCCTGATCGGGCAACAGCCCTTGCGTCCCGAACGTTGACCAACAGAACCAGGCAGCCTGATCCGACTGCCGCGCGGCGCGAGAAGACGAGATTGGGCAGCCCGGGCCAAGGGCAAGGGGGTGGTGGGGATTGGTGATCCCACGGCGTCGGGCTCGGAAAAGAAAAATAAGCGGTGTGTGCCTGCAAATTGCAAGAAATGGGTGTCTCAATTCCTGGGAGCCACGAGGGCCATCTCAGGCGACCGATCTCCCGCGCACCGCTCGCAAGGCTGTTGGGAAAAAGCACAGGGGGGGGACGCCAGGCCTAGCACCTCGCGTGATCTGTTCCCACCGATCCGAGAAGCCATACCCTCATGGTACAGAAGCAGGCTATGACGGTAACTGTTGGTTGCCCCCTGCTGCCCTGCCTGGGCCGAGCATTGGGCCTCATCTCCACTGACTCATCATATCCTCTCCTCTCTCCGAGTTCGCGATGGAGCCCTGGCTGGGTCTGACCGAGTTGGCCGGCTGTTCGCCACACTACTTTTGTGAGGACTGACAAGTGGCCCGCTCTTTTATATGAGCAAGTATCACCCTCACAAGAGCCGTCGTACGGCAAGTAGTATAATCTGCGGCAAATATACCGCTGTATGAACCCACTTTCTGACGGTAATGTAGTACTAATTCCTGTGAGTTGGGTTTGATTTTAAAGTTCCTAAGAGCCTCCCAAATGAGCTAGCCAAAGGGCTAATCGAACCCAACTCACTAGCCCTGGGCAGGATTCCTCACTTATAACGAGTTCCATCCCCCCCCCTAGACTTAACAATAAGCAACAAGACTGATGGAGACGGAAGCCAGATCGGACCCAAATCTAACTCGTTACATCTTACATGGCTTGGTGATATCCTATGTATATTAATCCACTTCCGACCGCGTCATGTTTCAGGACCCATTGTAATCACTGCGAGGCAGAGGGTACCCATCACCTGGCATCAAGGATAGACCCCATCTACAATACAACTCCTAGTACAAGAATGATTGATCCACTCTTGGTGTTAGAAGCGGTATCTCTGACATCGTGCCTGTGACCCATCACACGCAATGCAGTATTCACTTCTGCAAGGGTATATAGCTTCAAAAAGGCGCACAGTCGACCTGAACTTATGGTACCGGCTGCTTTACGAAGCGAAAGCGCGAGTCGCAACTCTTCGGTGGAAAAGACTTGCCTATATCGTACGAAAGCTAAATTAGAGTTAGCGAACTGCGCGAAGCACATACATATATATATATATAACTACGTTGACCCAGAAGTCGGGAATGTCATCAAATCCTCCATCATACAGCAAGCTAAAAAAAGGTCCAATCCAAAAATCCAGAGAAGCTCTCACTAGACTTCGACCTTGAATCGAACTACCTTTGCTTACGGCACGTTCCTCTCCCAGAATAACATGCGCCCCGGGGGGGGGGGGCGGCGGGGCGCGGGGGGGGGGGGGGGGGGGGGGGGGGGGGGGGGGGGGGGCGGGGGGGGGGGGGGGGGGAGGGGGGGGTGGGGGGGGGGGTTC
>MU281347.1:74469-248634 GCA_022385595.1 Xylaria palmicola
CAAGCACAAAAACCACCCCCCCCCTCCCACTACTATCCCACTTCAACTCAACCACATTTCTTTCCGGCTCTGCCCCTCCCCAAATAAAAAACCCCCCCCCCCCCCCCCCCCCCCCCGAGTTGACGCTCCTTATGATCTTCCTCGCGAGACCGGTGGTGATGTTAGCCCCCGAGCTACACTTCACTACTTTCAGGCGATTAGCACGCTTATACAACTCGACGACAACCTTTGAAGGCGGGTTTTCCTAACTATCATAATTATTCTGTTTGCTTAAAGGGTCCAATTCTTTTTAGAGTGGTTTGAACGAGGAGGGAGGGATAGTGCAGGACACTTTAAGCACACACATCAGAGCAGCTTAAAGACCACTGGAATTGTTGTTAACCCCCCAAATACAGGCTTATGTGCAGCGGCGATATTGACTCTATCTATGGCCGCATAGTTCCGTGCTAATCACCGTCGGCACAATCACCAACGACAAGAAGGTAGGCCTACCCGGAGCCTAGTTGATGCTAACTTAGGTACTTAACTAGCAAGTTCTTCAGCTTCTTTGTATTTAGTGTTGCTTTGTTCAGGAAGGCGATTTATCAGTTTGTTCTTAAACTGTTTTTCTCTTAACTAGAGCTTTGGTAGAGTGATGAGCGTTGGTTTTAAGACTTCGTCTAACTACAGGGAATCTCACCTGCGGTTTATGATTTTCTTAAATTATTCTTGGTAAGGAAGATGGTACATGAATAAGCAAGCACCTATTTGTATGAACCACCTAGACTTTGCCAACTCACGTGGGGTTGATCAATGACTGATTTATATCTCTACATACAAATTTCTCGCTCAGCTTTTACTAGTTATTTATTCCACGTAATACTAAAAGCAACCGCGTACTAAGACTAGGTCAAAGCCAAACGGCCTCTACAGGTACATGATCATCTCGTTCGGTTGCGATCATTCCATGATATCACTGAGACGAAGTCCAGGCAGTCACGCTGAGAGCATTGTTCTCGGGCTCTCTCAAGGGCTTCCCCACGGTCTCACGGGAAGGAAGGCAACGATAACGACATAGAGAGATTCATGAAAAAAAAAAGTAATTCGCACTATCTACGCATCGTACACAAATGAACCCGTCATGCCAGCCAGAACCCCCATATCTGTTCGCTCCTCATGACGAAACAGTCGTCCAGTTCCCAGAGTACCACCTCCTTCGTCCGCAAAACTGGGGGGGGGGGTTTTTTTTAGAAAAAAAAAAAGCAATCGAACATTCGCCCCGAGAATGGAAGACGAAAGAGAGTCTTATCAAGACTTTGCCCGGCAAACGTGCTAAACGCCGAATGTAATCCCCAATCGTGGGCGTATACCAAATAGAAAATGAAGAAGGGTCATCCTCATCAGTCCTTCACCCCTAAACAGTATCTAGAGGCCCGTGACAAGCCTAATATGAGCAAACCGTCCCAATATGCGGAGTAGCAAGCACTCGCACCGCACCGGTACGGATATGACCACTGTACACTTCTTGCATAAGAAGCCACCGCAAGCTTGTAAACAAGTTATGCTGTCGGTTAAATTACCACTCATATTCCCCAGTTGCCTTGTGGAACACATAATCCTTTCCGTTGACGTTGAGAACGCCATCTTTAAGAACGCACTTCCTTGAAGGGGATCAGTAAGATGCGAAGAAAGACGTACGAGATAGTACATACCACTTATTCTTAACGCGCTGCACTTTGTCGTACATGCAGAGCATGATTTGGCCACCTTCTTCATCATCCTCATTCTCATCGATATTATCGTCAGGATCGTCAAGGTCTGAGTTGATTGCATCTTCATCACTATCGGCATCATCCTCGTCCTTGATATCGTCATCAGGTCCATCAAATCGAGACGGTCCAGCACTGGCGCTTGACTCGTGATGCGCAACCGCCTTGCCCTTGTTGGCCCGCTTGAGTGGTAGCATCAGACCACCTCCCTCCATAGCCTTAGCCCTGGCGGCAATTTGCGCATGAAGTATCCTATCTACCTCGAACCGGCCCATCTCGGTAGTCTCACCATTGCGTGCCTGTTGTAGTAGAACACCAACATGACCGTCATCTTCGTCAGCCCCATCTACCTGCGAGTGTGGCGGGCGCTGGCCATTGACCACGGGGGGTCGCTGCTGTTGTGCGGCTGGATTATGGGGAGTATTTTGTCGATACTGCTGTTGAGGATTATTCTGATATTGACCAGGATATGGCTGGGGTATTGATGGATTCGGCATTCTCTGTTGGTTTTGTGGCTGGGCGACACCGCCACCAGGTTGCCCCCTCAACTTGTCGATGGATGCAGCTGCTCGATCACCATATTGATTCTGGAGCTGGGCGATGACACGTTGCTGAGCAATGCTATGTGGGTCTCCCTGAGAAATAGACTGAGGAATTTGGGTCCCTTCTAGGCCAGGCTCTGTCTTCACAACTGGCTCTGTCTTGATTCGCATATCTCCAGTCGATTGACCAGGCGGCATAGGCGCCTGAGGTGCAGGTGTGTGGGGCTGGCCATAGCCATTTCCATTAGCAGCAGACGACGGTGCAGATGGTCCTGAGATTGATGATTGCGCCGCCGGAGCAATGCTGGTGGGTGCCGGTGGGGGATCGGGCTTAGGATCCCATGGAAAGACAGCTAGCTGTTGCTGAGAGAGCTTCTTCTGCCAGCCCTGAGTGCCATCACGTTAGCTTTTTGAATATTCGTCAGACGCAGGAATGAAATAAAAGCGTCAATATATAATCTTATTCCAGGAAGCAAAAAGAAAAAAGACAAAAGAACAAAAGGAAAAATAAGAGTGTATATGTATACTTGTGTGCGTGTGTGCATATTACATATGCGCACAGCACAGCACAGCACGGGCAGTGCCTGGAATAAGCCGCCCGCTCGAGGTGAGGCTGCCAGGGTAGGGGCTGTGAAATGGTGATGAATGGTGGAGAGTGGAGAGCCAGGGGGAGAAGTGGAGCACGTGAGTAGTAGGTGGGACTTTCACGCAGATCCAGCCAATGAGAGAGGTCTGAGTCATCGGGGCTCAGTAGTAGGCGATGGAAGGGATAAAAGCCCCAAATAGTGCCGCCCGCCCCCTCTCCTAACTCGCCAGCTCTCACCACCCTCGGCTGACCGACTGTCTGGCTGCCTGGGAGCAGAGGAGAATGCCAACTACCGACACCAACGCCCGCGCTCTATACTTTGCCAGATTGAAGCGCCGTCAAGACGTGCGACGGCTGGGAGGATGGACTGCCGTGGACAACTGCCGCTGCTTGCGCCCAAGGGATGGGACATGGACGGTGCTGGTGCTGGAGAGGGCGAGTATGTAATGCTGCTTACCTTCCTCAGCTGCTCTAGAATTGCCTCGTCAATACCGCCCTCCTCGAAATCAACCCGCGACGCTGCGATCACATCGTTAATGATCTGCTGGTAAACGCCACCGACCTGTGTGTTCGACATATTGGTCAAAACGGTGCTGGTCGATAGATGCGCCCACTGTGGTTGCGATGGCTGGACTGTGGGAAGTGAATATGGGCTCTAGGGACCACGGCTACGTATTTCCGGTCGATGATGCTAGTTCGGCCGGCCTAGCAGGTCAAAGCAGTGTAATACGGCAGTGGTAAGTCGGGGCCAATAACTTGTAGTTGAAGTGCGGCGGCGTGTGATGTTGCGATGACCCATATGCACTAGGAGCGAGAGGTGCAAACGGTGCAATCCACTGGTCGGATGGCTCGAGCCTGGGCGCCTCCCCGGGCACTCTCAGTTGCGAGAGGCAAGTTATTGATCAGCTTAGTTACTCAGTATCTGGGCGTCTTCAATGTGTCTGTGTGCATCCGATTGTTCGTAGTCGTGATGTGCGTTGCTGCCTTGTTTGCGACAGCGCTGGTGTACGTTGGTGTACGTTGCGACTAGGTAGGTAGGTAATAGTGTTGGTTGGGGTCAAGTTCCCCCAGGTCCTGTCAATTCACGACGAAATGCCCCGTAGTGCCAACCTGCAGGCTTACCTAAGTAGTACTATTTCCCAGCGCGATAAGATAAGAACATGTCTTAGGTAATCGTGCTAGCGTTGTCATGAATGGTCGGCCGGGACTGCCGCTACCTCCTGAACAAAGGGTCAGCCCGGCACGAGCGTATGCGTACTACGTATCTCTACATTTGGGTGACCAACATGAGCACTCATATTTTACTTGTTCTGAAGTTCCCGGTCGCAACATTCTGTATCATATTGATATGTCGACTGTCCATGTGTGCGCCCGTCCCATACGCCGTGTCTCTAATTACTTTCCAAACCACCAATACCTCGTCAAGATCAAGGGAGGGCTACCAAGCCTACTCCTGGGTATAATAATACAAATTTCCAGTGATGACCCATGCAAGGACCGTCGTAGCTCATGACCATATCTCGATCGTGTGGGAATATCGTCATATCGCGTCAAACAATCCCCAACGCCGCGCTGAAGTCACCTCATATCGCCGGTACCAGACAATGCCAGAACGAAACTGTATACCTACTGTTGATGTTCGTAGCTCTCGAGGCCACCACGACGGTGAGTCGCTTATCGGATTGTCATTTGCTTGGCCATCTCCGCCTTGCCCGACGAGGCGCCCATGCCGGCACCAGCGGAAGCGCCGGCCTTCTTCTCGAAGATCTTCCAGAACTTCAAGCTTTCATCGGCAGCTATTATTGTCATGTTAGCTCATCTGTACGCGTTTCTTCTGTGACTGGCTTCATCTCAACTTACCTGCAGTTGCAAGCATCTGTCCATCTGGGCTGAGACAGCTGTGAAGAACGCGGCTATCATGGGCGGGGATCTCTACGTTGCGAACCAGCGTAGGATAGCTCCAGATGCTGAGGGAGTTGTCGGGGAAGCCGCTTGAGCTGACAATCTCACGGTAGCTGGTGCTCCAGCGGAGACTGGTCACCTGGGAACCCGTGTCGATGCTGTTAACGCGAGCGCCGGAAGTGGTGTTCCAGAAGTGAATGTGGCGATCGTAAGAGCCGCCGCCGGTCGCTAGCAGGTTCATGTTCCAGGGGCACCAAGCGAGGGCCTTGACGGCGGCCTTGTGGTTAGTCTTGGTGAATTTAGGGACGGCTAATGAGCGGGCATCCCAGATCGAAACCAGGTTGTCGTTGCCGCCGGTAGCGAGCTGAGCACCATCGGACCTCCACTCGAGGCCACACACCTCAGAGGTATGGGAGACGAGCTCGGCGACCTTGTGCTCTGCAATCCGGACGTCGTGGTTGAAGACGAGGCCACTGCGGGCACCGGTGGACAGGAGGTGCTTGTTCCAGCCCATCACGCCGACGCGGGTATCGTGTCCGAACATGCTGCGGACCTTGGCGCCTTCCGCTACGTCCCAGATCTGGACCTCGCCCGTGCCGAGTCCGACACCGACGTAGGCCCCGTCATCAGACCACTTAACACTGCTGACATAGGTGTCGGGGGTGGTCTCCAAGAGGCAGCTGACAGAGCCCTCGTCGGCCGACCAGACATAGACATTCCGCTCCAAGCCGATAGCGACCTGGTTTCCAGTGCTCCAGTCGAGAAGATTAAGGTAGTAGTCGTCAATAAGGCCGGGGGCATCGAGCACGCGTTCTGGTGCAGTTGCGATACGGCGTCGGAACTGAGCTGAACCGGCATTGGCTGGCTTTAGGGGTCGGTTGTATTGCTGGCGAAGATCAATTGGCTTCGACGACTCCGGGGGAGCGGGCTTAAACTGAAGGATTCTAGTGTTGAGGTTAACGCCGCAAGCAGTCGCCAGTGAATCTTGATAGGCAACGCTGTTTGGCGATGGTCGCGAGTAAGTGGGTGCATCGTCATCATCGTTGATGTTGAGTCCCTCTAGGGAAGCGATGGCGGCATCGGTAGCGGAGGACAAAACTGAAGACGATTCACCGTTGCTGGTCTTTGGCCGGGACCTGTCTTGAACGTCCAGCTTTCCCGAACCGATATTGGCGATGGCGGAGCTGTTGCTACGGTTGGGGATGAATCGGTCGGCGGCATACGTCAGTGTGGTCTTGTTGGTCTTTTGACGCAGCGACGCCTTTTTGTTGGAAGGGGTCTTGGTGTGTCCTGTACCGACAAGAGTGAAGTCTGATACGCCAAGCTCAAGTGCCTTGCGGGGCGTTGTGACAGCACGAGCTATGTTGGACTTGGGCGAATCGCGGTGGGAGGATCTTGAGGTGGACTTGGCGAAATGTGAAGATAGGTTTCCTCCGTACACCGACTTGCTTGGGCGGGTTGTCTCGTGGTACTTCTCAGGGGTGTAAGGTGAGGAGTTCGCGGGGACTGTGGCAGTGGCAGTGCGTTGACGCGGCGAGGGGGTCAGGGGCATCCGGCCGCCAGCGACACGGGAGGAGAAAAGCCCCTTGTGGGACTTGAGGGGGGTTGATACTGCAGCAGAAGCCATGGTGTCTGATTGTGTATAGTATGACTAGTAGTGTAGTATCGCGAGTGAAACAGTTGGGCTCCGTCGAAGTACAACTGAATGTCTCGAAGGAGAAATTATTTGAGAGAGAGAGCTCCGATATATCGAATGAGCTCCAAGAGACTCAAGTTAATGGTTCCTGGAATGTTGTTTGGTTAGTAGCTGCTGTGGTTGTGATGCTCGATAAATCGAAGTGGTGCCTTCTGGAAGAACGGCTCTGGGTCGGAGGGGCGATCAAATGGCTGTGGCAGCGATGAGATCTAGTGGACTCCAAAGTATTGCTTGTAAAGGCTTTGATGATGGATGATGGATAGCGTTGAGGGCTAGCCGTAGCGGAGGTAGAGATGGAGATTGAGGGAGGGCGGAGTGGGAGAAATGGAAGGTTTGTAATGGAAGGAGGGAAGAAAGAAAGCACAAATGCAGAGCATGATGGGATGTCTTTTATTTACACTTGCTGGTGGGGCGTTGATGCAGCAACAGCCCTCCCTACAAGTAAGTAGGTACCTAGGTAGCCAAAGCCCCCACCGTATGCCACCCGGTCCTGTGCGGCTGTCCGCTGCTGTCCGCCGCTTACTTAGCCCGACAAATGGACTAGT
Source organism: Xylaria palmicola (assembly GCA_022385595.1). Lineage (NCBI taxonomy): Eukaryota > Fungi > Ascomycota > Sordariomycetes > Xylariales > Xylariaceae > Xylaria > Xylaria palmicola. The sequence goes on from MU281347.1 coordinate 81,489, forward strand.
CCAGATACCTAGCGCGAACTCTGATCAGCCCCATCCACTGGGGCCGCCAAGCGCCTGCGACATGGCCGTCCATTGTTTCGCCTCCCTGTCGAGCGTCTGCTTGCCTATCACCGAGTCCCTATCCGTTCGTACCACCCATCAACGCTACCCTGCAGGGAACCAACCGATCCAGCCCCGACTCCTACTACCCAAGACGATCTTCGCGCCAGACAGATCCCTACCGGGCCAAAGCTGCCGTCTGCATCAACTTCCACGGCCCACACACCCTCCCTCGACGTGTACTTGGTAATCCGTGCATCGAAACCACCAGACGATAAACAGGTCTGCGTCCGCCGTCCGCCACTGCGAGCCCGCGTTATCGTCGTCGTCGTCGCCGCCGCCGCCGCCGCCGCCGCCACCGCACTCGCATGTGACGGTGGCATAGCAGGAGGCTACCGTCGCAACTCTCCTTCTCCTTCGCACCCATCCGCTCACATCGCCCGGCTGCATACCCACCATGGCGCACACGCCGTCCACCTCCACCCAGTCTCTCTTCGGCGGTCCAGCCGGTTCAACCAGCTTCCCACACTCTTCCTCGGCTGCCGCTTCTGTTGCCTCCTTCACCCCTTCGACCACAAACGCGCCGACTCCCGTGTCTGCTGCCTCCTCCGGAAACACATTTGTTATGCCAAACTCGCCCTTGAAGAGTCGGCCGATGATGGATGGCTACCGACCTCGGGTCACACGAACCCTCGGCCAACGGCCCGCTTGCCTCGTCAATGCCTCTGTCACGTACTGTGGCAACGACCAGATATATGCTTTTGGAGGTTTCGACCAGTATACCGACGAAGTCTATAACCATGTCTTGAGACTAGATCTTTCCAGTCATCAATGGAGTCTGGTAGACAACTACGGAGACATTCCTGGCGTGAGAATGGGTACGTGCTACCGGTACACCTCGCCTTAAAGTGCCATAAACTCACTACTCGGATTCTAGGGCATACGGCCACGCTATACCAGGGCGATAAGCTCCTGGTTTTTGGCGGCGAGAATGAGCACCGCACATACCTGTCCGACCTCATCGTCTTCGACTTGAAGACAGCACACTGGACGCAGCCCCTGGTCAATGGCCCTCTGCCCAAAGGCCGAGCGAGGCACGCCGCAGTTCTCCACGAAGACAAGCTGTTTATCATAGGTGGTATCACAGGCCATGATAGTTATGTTCTAGATGATATCTGTTATTTGGACCTAAAGACATATACTTGGTCTAGATCCTGGCGCTTTGTCCCAAGATTTGATCACTCGGCATATATATGGTATGCACCGCTTCCGTCAAGCCTTTCTATTTGATACTAATTATTGTAGGGCTGACCGAGTATGGGTCTTTGGGGGGCTCAGTGGAGACATGGACAAGGTTAGCGAATTGTGGTGGCTTGATCTTAAGGGGAGCCCTGCTTTCGATTCACCCCCTCACATCGGCTCGGGCTCGGATAGACATGCCGTGATGAGTCGCACGGCCGATCCATCCCGGTCCGTTTATTCGATCGGCCCGACGCCCATCGTAGGCACGTCGGGATATGCTGCCAATTCGCGAACCGCTCAGGTCAACACCCCTTCGTTCCAGATCAAGACCTATGCCCCCATGGCACCGGGCGCAGTGTCGTCTCTGAAATTTGTGTCTGGTGCTAATGTGCCCTCTCAAGTCCCCGGAACGCACTTCCACATCTACTCTTCAGGCACTTTGCTTGATTTTGTTACACCTGCTGCTACAATTACGTCAAAGGAGTGCTCCTTATCAGCCTTGGATCTGGCATCCCTACGGTGGCAGAAATTGGCAGAAGGGCGTGAAATATTCAAACCAGGCTTCCGCTGGCATTACTGCACCATGAACGAGGATGGCACAAAAGCCTGGTTACTGGGTTGCCCAACTGACCCTGCAAACGACATTGGTCCGAACGGGTTTGAAGAGTACCTGAGCGACATCATGGAAGTTGATCTTCGACGATATGGCTTTCTCGGAAATAACCTAGTCTCAGAGCCTCGGTCGGAGCTCGCCCGTCCCACCGCTCATACCCGCATGCAAGAACAACCGTCCAAGGGGCTCGGTCTGGATCTTGCCAAACTCTTCAACCAACCCCCCGAAACAGGAAGTGGGACTGACTTCGTCATTACCGCCCTAGCTAGCGATTACGAAGACGAGGACACAAGCTCGAGTCTTATCCGTGCCGGGGAGGTACCAGAGGACCAGAATTGGCTTGCTCCAGACGCTCCAACCTCTCCACCTATCCATGTACACAAGCTCATTCTCCAGGCGCGTTGGCCCCATTTCGCTCGTCTCTATAATGCTCAGATGGCCGAGTTCCACACCAAAAAGATGCATATTCCCGAGCCCTATTCTGTGGTTAAGGCGTTCCTATATTACCTCTACACTGACAGCATTCACGCCAATGACGGAGTCACGGATCTCTCTGATGTAGCCGGGCTACTGGTGATGGCTAATATTTACAACATCCCGCATCTCCGACTTCTGTGTGTCAACCGGCTATCAAAGGAGCTTGATGTCGACCACGCATGCATCATCTGGTTCTGTGCTGGCCAGGCAAATGAAGAGTGGTTGCGGAAGAGAGCCGCGAACTTTTGTCTAACACATTGGGGCCGCATTGTTCGCACCCAGGGATTCTTACGGCTGCCCCGCACGGCCTTGGTCGAACTATCACAGGAGATTGACATGGAGGGCAGAGTCATAGCCGGGGAGGAGCTTGATTACGTGGATAGCTACCGCAGCCGAAATGACAGCTGGGGGGCTCGGAAGGATAGCATGAGCAGCGATCGCACACAGGCATTGCCTTCCGACATAGACAATGATTCGGAGGGCATGGACATCGCCTGAACATTTTCACAAAGGCTGGCTCTCCGAGCAGCTTTTTTCCTGGGATATGATTTACGACTAACCATGATGAGACCTAGCTGCATGTTTTCGGCCCCAAGCAGGCGTTATCTGGGTTGTTTGCACGATGAAGCCACTCTGGGTGGTACAGATGGAGTTGGCTCCCGGTGCCGGCGTTGGGGGGGGTTTAAGGGTGTGAGCATAGTCCGGATACATCACGATACGGCTCTGAGCGTTATCGACTGCATTGAGTTGCTGGGCTGGGTTGTCTCTGACGCTGTGGACTAGCTGGTTTATTCGAAGTTTAGCGTTTGACGAGGGCTGGGGCGGTACTGTTACTTGATTACCTACCTAAGTTTTAGGTCCCATAAGTACTTAAGCCATGATGAATTATGCCGCTCATGAAAAGAATGGTTACCCAGTATTTCTTTTGTTTTTTTCCGTCACAGCTTCTTTTCTTCGGGTTGCCTTGCCTTGCTCGTTTTATGGCATGAGGCAGCTTAGGTAGCTGCCTACCTACGTATTAGATAGGTCAAGTACATGCATACTGTGTAATGAAGCGTCATCCATGGCTTGGCTCTTGTGTCATTTGACGATCATCCTCTACTCTCTTTCTCACTTCTCTCGATCTCCACGTGGGGGTGACGGTTGAACCCTACCTAACCTACCTACAAGTAACCTTACCTACCTACCTATTCAAGCTTAAACCTTATCACCTACCTTTCCTGCCTAGATAGTCTAGATGGTGCGGTGCCTCGTGTTTCGACGGCGTAGCTGGCATTGCTGCAACGTATTTGCTTGGGATGTATGTACCTGAGTCATGGAATACATGGTACGGATCGAATCCTCTCTCTTCTTAGCCCGTCATTTTTCTCCCCCCCAGCCCCCCACCTCCTTCCTTCGGGGAAGGAAGGAAATGGTGCGAAAATGGTGGTGATTGATCACCTAAAAAAGCGACAAAAAATACCAAGAATTTAAAAAAAAAAAAATAAACCCAACAAAATGAGCGATAAGACGCTACTCAACGTGGCAGATCAGGTCACTTAGTAAGTACCCCCCCGTTGTCTCGCATTGATTTAGTATGTATGTATATTGTATGTATGTACGTACGTAACGGTGTTTCCTTAGTAGTAATCGTACTAGTGGGTTACGTACGTTGTAATAGTATATTACGCGTTTGGTCTACATCATCCCATGACTCGGGTCGCATGCCTTTCACTCCACGTGGGTTTAAACTGACGATACAATGTACCACCCTACTCCGTGCCTGCTCAGGCTAGATAGGCCGGACACGGGATACCTCCAAGCATCCAGAGTAGGCAAGCCGTAGTCCGGATTCATGGAATCTAGGGGCCTGTACGTAGGTACGTATGTATGCAGATCGGATGTGCATGCTGCGCGACAGCTAGTACATTCACTCACTGCTCTAGGTAGTGCGTCAGCTCGAGGTTTAACAGACAATTTCTTGTACGCCGTACTGTGAACATTCATACCGAACGGAGTCCACGACCCGTTCCTTATTCTTGTACATAATGGTAAGTGGTAAAGGACTAGAGCATTCACGACCAAAGCACCTACTTCCTGGTACTGTCACGGAAAAAAAAGGAGGGAACCACATGTTGCTATGTATTGTATTAATCGGATAGCCAACGGCCCCGGAACTACAGAAATAAAGAATGAGTCTGCTGAACGCCATAGCTATTCCTAATCCAATGCGGAAAGAGGATACTAGCAAGGTGATTCAATGCCGGCGACAAATTCAATCAGTTGCACAACCTTAATGGTGCCTCCGCTCCCTATCTCCCCCCCTTATGCACTAACAACGACAACAGCTAAACTGCCGAATCAACAGCTGATTCAGGCAAGGTGCAATTTTCGTCGTGCCGACACAAACCAAGGCTTTATGCAGTCATTCGCTTGCAAAAGACATGAAGCCTATGGTACGTCTCGGGATCAATGTCGAGACGAGATAGACTCGTCTTTTCGCTATTAATGAGCCGTGGGGCATTAGGGTCGCTCTCCTAGGAGGAGTGATCCGCGATCTATCGTAGGAAATATTCAGAGGTGTCATCATAGTAGTTGAAAAGCATCCGCATCGCTATAACCATCCTCACACCACCGGCTTTTTCTGTCCAATATCGAGTGTGCCACTCTTTTATCTATGCCATTCTTCATTTTTCCCAACAAAGATTTGGTACAGACGCATTCGACAGGTGATTGGAACTGTTTGGAACAGTTCATCCTATCTTGAATCGTCGTAAATCGTAGTTTACTCCTCAAAAGGTGGCGACAGCGAGTTTAGTAGACATCTAATCGAATGGCGAAACCGAAAAGCAGATTCATAAGAAGATCGTCATGCTTAAAAAAGACAAGAAACAAACGCCTGAAATGAGAAACGCGAACTTTTCCGAACCCAGAACCCAGAGCGCGAAATGGAACGAGGCAGCGGAAGGGGTATCCAGTCTATGTGTAGAAGTCTATGGTGTACAGTTGAATGAGCAAAGATTTTGAGTCAAGATATAACCCAAATCAGGCTCAGGATTTTGCGCAAGGAGAATCGCTATCGCTTCGTCCAAGTTAAAGAGGATTAGGGCAGGCTGGTGTAGGGCTGATCGATGAATGAGGATGCGCTTCATAGGATTTGTTGTAGGATTGAGGTGCGCATTGCCCTTAGCTCACTCATTTAACGTTGGAAGCTCGCGTTGGGACCGATAAGAAGATCGACTGCTTCACATCTGCATCTCCTCACCAATACCAGGCAGCCCATGGAGGTTACCCATGTTGAAGGCTATCTGATTATTGGACAAATTCGCACGTATACTAGCCGCTTGGGCCTGAATCTCACAAGCTGACGAGTGTTGTTTGTGCTGCGCAGACAATTAGCCTAATGGTCACGCATACATCCCGGTGTTTATTCAAGATGCTTACATATTTCAACCCATTAAGATTCTTATACCGCTTGTGGCAGTACTCGCATTTATGGGGTTTCTCCTTCTCCATTCCGGTCTCGCCGGGATATGGCGCAGATGTTTCCGGGTTGACGATAGAGAAGGTACCGTCTCCATTCTCGTGAAGTTGCTGGTTCTGGTGGCCGTGCTGTTTATGGTATCTGTATGAACAATCAGCAACGCATCCTGGTGGTAACCTTAGAGAATAATCCATCCTAAAACTCACTTTAGGCCGTTTTGATTCTTATAAGCTTTCTCGCACCCGATCACAGGACACTTGAAGGGCTTGTCCTCTTCGGGAGGCATTGTGAACGTTTCCGGGTTCGCTATGGCCCTTTGCAGCGCAGCTAGGTGAGTAGGATCAGTTATATTAGGAAATTGACTCTGGTCCAGGCCGAACTGTGCCATTTGCTGCTGCAGCGCCCGTTGCTGGGTGGCGGAAGTGCCGTTCGGGCTATACAGTCTCTTCGCCGGGTCTTGAATAAAATACTCCGACAAAGCCGAGGTGTTCAGATTTCCAACCGCGGTATTGAGGTCCATGAAATCAAGGGAAGAATTATCCATCATGGCATCGGCTGAACCACCTATACTAGACTGATTTGTTGTGAGAGTCGGCGTATTGACTGATGACACAGTAGGGTTGTTCTGGTAGGCGAAGCCCGAGGCACCGGGCGTCGGCGGTTGTGAAGTCCGCAGAGCCTGCGGTAGCCCCGAGCTGTTCAACTGCAGCTGCGGTCTTTGCTGTCCAAACATCTGGCGCGTTTGTTGAATGGTTCTATGACTGCTGTCGTCCATTTCCATCATGCCAACAGCATCATCCATTTCCATGTCGCCCACGGTATCCATGTCGTCGTTGGATTGCATACCGCCCAATTGGACCTGCTTATTCGAGTCCATGCCCATGGATTGTCTACCACCATGCATGCCACTGAAGCTCATGCCGGAAGCACCGTTGGCGCCGGCCATCCGGCTCTGCTGCCCGAATCCCATTTGGCCTGGACTCTGGAAGCCCTGAGAATCGGGGCGCCCGGAGCCCATGGAGAGAGAAGGCCTGCTACTGACAGAAAGCCTATGGGGCATGCGAATGCCATTACCATTTCGGTTGCTCTGAGCATTCGCGCTGGTATGGACCGTCTCATAGTGACGCAGAAGGTCGTGCATCGTGTCCAGCTTAAGGTCGCAACATACAAAGTCGCGCAAGTATTCTGCTTCCATTTTGGGAATATATGAATTGGAATGGAATGATGGTGATTGGGCCACACCAGTGAATGGAGAAGTACCGGTCATTGCAAGACTGTCATGAGACATGCGGGTTAGTTTCCACGTGTCTGGGGCTCGATACATGTCTTGGAAGTCTCTCTCGAGGATGGACGGTGAGGTCCTGTGCGAGAGATGCACAGCCGGGTAGGAGGGACGACTTACTCATCTCTAATAAAGCTTCCCACAGACAGACCGCCCCAGCTCATGCCATTCATCAGGCTGCCAGCCAGACTCTCGCGTCGTGCTCGATTCGCATGTTCGCGGTTCGGGTTGATCATGGAGATGGGCTTGGGGCCGGCACTCACGAACGAGTCCTGGCGACTGCGGCCCACGGCCGAGTCCAGCGCAGGACCGGTAGTCATGTCGTCGTCGTCGTAGGGAGCCAAGAACTCGAGCTCCCAATCGTCCACCGCAGTGTCGAGCGAGGCGAAGGGTGGGTTGCAGATGCTGGGTGGGCCGGGGATGCACACGGGCTTGGAGGAGGGACACGAGGCGTCGATGCGATCAGTCACACTTGAGTGATCGTCAGGAGTGTTCGGCTGTGGCGAAGGGGAAGGGGACGAGAGGGAGTGGGAAGAGGCGGGCGTGGGAGCGGCAGTCCAAGCAACGGTGACGGCGGCGACGGAGGGTGAGGAGGAGGAGGGATGGGAAATATTATTACGGATAGCGTGGTAGTTGGAACTATTATTTTGGATCGCCTTTGGGGACTTGGACCTGGACGCAGTCGTCTCGTCGGTCCCGCGACGGCTGCTCAGAGGTGACGACGGGTTGCCCTCGGGCCAGTCGGTGCAGCGGCCTGGCTGGGGGCTAGTGGCTGGATTGGCAGAGCCAGCGTGCCCAGTAAACCACCGGCCGAAGACGCCCTGGCTCATGATTGGCAAGGGTAGGGGACTGGACTGGACTGTCAGGGAGGGAGATGGATGCTGCTGCGCTTTGGGTCGTGTACTTAGCAGCAGGTGGGCTGGTGGGACTGGTGGAGTTCCTGGGGCCTGCACGCTGTCGATTCGTGGGCGATGCTTGGCGGCGTCTTGGAGCGGCGGCGCTCGCGACCCCCCTTCGGAAGGCAGGAGCTAGAACAGGGAGCAGGCAGGAGCGGCGCCCAAGTCGACCTAGTCTGTGATGGGAGCAGAGCAGGAGCGGAAGCGGACTGTCTGGCCCCCCTGCACACAACTTCGCTGGATTGTGTGCGTACCCAGTACCCGGCGTACTTACTTGGTACAACTACGTAGTAGCCTACTAGGTAGCAATATAGTACGTACAGGAGGCACGTAGCGTAGCGTGCACCGTGTATCGTGTACCTACCGTACGGTGAGTAGTAGTAGTAGTAGTAGTAGTAGTAGTAGTAGTAGTAGTGGTGGGTATGTATTCCCTGGAAATATCTCGCTAGCTGGTTGATGCCAATGCCAGCGCCACGTACCTGCAAGCAGTGTACGTAGGGATACTATATGCCGTTATTGGCGACGGTGCTGTGGGCGTCGATGCTCGCAGATGGCCACTTAGGCCGGTCGAATCATAACAGACCGGGGTGTTATTCGGTTAGTGCTGCAAATAAGTGCGGCACGGATCAGCTGGCGGAATAGAAAGCAATGATGAGTAAATGGGAGTGCAATGCAGTACAGCAGTGAACCCAGATACGAGACGGGCGTTCGTTCGAACGGGATACGGTATAACAGAGCGGTGATTATTGGTGTCTCTTAGTTTGGGATGAGCGGTTGATGGGATGGGCGACAGGGTTCTTCACCTGGTCGTGTTGATTAAGTATACGCACAATGCGCTGCAGGGGGAGGTGATGATGGCAAGATGGCGACGGCGTTAGGAGATGCCAGCAGGTATCCTGGTACTCCCGGAAGGTGGACGTACTGTAGGTAAGGAGGTGCCGTCGAATGGCGTAGGTACTACTATGGGTTGCGTACCTCATGCACAGCATGTGCCTGCGTACTGTTTTGAGTCACCACTGGCAAGCCTTGAGCTCAACGTCAACGCTGCGGCGGCTGCACGCGTGTCAGTTTGGGTACGTACTGTTAGGCGGGTACATGTACGCCCGTAGCGTGCGGTAGTCGATCCGATAATCCGTACTGTACCGTGCCTCGATGATTGCAGTGGGGACCAAGCTGAATAGGTACACCTACTTACAGACAGGTACAGACAGGTACCTGCTTTTTATAGGGCACGGGGACCTCAGCTTGACTTGGAGCCGAGTGTACCAGAACGCACGCTGCTGAAGCTACAATAATTGGATATCAGCCCGATCTGCGCAATGAGACATCATGTGCGATAAATGCGTAAATAAATGATCGGGACTCGAGTAGATGAGACAAAGAGAGGCTACCTGGTCGTGAAAGGGTGGTGTAGTGGTGTACATAGTGTGGAAGTGCTTAGTAGGTAGGGTATGCGGCAGCCCAGTGGGACTCGAGACGCCCTCTCGCGAGAGTCGCGCCAACGTCCGTCTACCTATTAAGGTATCGCGCTAGGTACGTTGGTGGTTGAGTAGGTAGGTAGGCACTTACTAAGTGACTGACTCGTGCCGGGAGCTTGTGCGGATAATCAGATATCGTGATGATCCAACGGTGTTGTGTCGCTACGACGTCGCTGCGCCGTAGTTCGGAACGAGCACGTGCGGCGTCGACGTTGTTGTCACCTTGGATGTCCGAGACGGCAGGATTTAAGAACTCGACTCGACTCAGCGATGCCCTGTGCGGCTTGCAACACGCTTTGAGCCGGCAGCGACAGGCGCCCTGCTGTCCCGACTGTGCCCTTGTCGAATAAGCGAATAAGCGAATCGCCTCTCTTGGCGGGAGGGTTGCAGCGAGTGCACTGCACTGGTCCTATCGAGTTTCGTCTGTTGCTCTGACTCAGGCTGCCGTAGTATTCGTGACCGTACACGGCGTGCGGGATGTGCCAGTGGGCGGAGGACTGTCAGATAGAGGTTGCAATATGCGGTGGTGCATGCGACAAGATCCCAGTGACGACTCCTGGCGCGGGCCTCGGGGGTCTTTGAGTGATCGGTTGTGTGGCTCGCCAGGCCGTGCTGTGGTGCGAACTGCGAGTGCTATGACCAAACAATGCTCAGGTGTTACGACATGCCACTGGGCGTGTGTAGCTACAATATGATATGTAATGTCGACAATGCCCATTACACCACAATGGGGACGCTTATCCTCCTCGCATTATTGGACACTTGGGCGGCCGTGGATAGATACTTTGTGAGGCCGTGGGTGACTGTGGCCGCGCGTGGACAAACGCCATCTACACATGCAGGTTGAACCTGACCTGTGCGGATTGGCATTACCTACATATGCATGTGCTCAGGTACCTAACCTACACGTAGGTACTCTGTAGCAGACGGCCCCTCTTCTACCGAAGAACATACTCGTACCTACATACATGCGGGCATCACCGGGTGTATGGCGGATGGCCATGACATAATGGCAGGAACTCGGCGCCCCTTTCGAGTACAGCATACGGGAACGAGGCCCTACTTAGGTATGTACAATTCACGAAATGGCGATAGGCACGGTACATGGAGGGTTAGGTAGCAAACCGTCGCTGCGCCGGGATGACTTTGGACGCCCTCCCCGGATGAACGTGCATGCGCGAGATCAAGAAAGTAGCGATAGCAGCCACAACATGCTTGTTGTGGCCGGCTCTTTTCCCGGCTCCTTTTCCCGCCCGCTCGGGGCGCGCTAGACGGGCACTATCCACCTCGGGTGCTACATGCGATCGGGGAGTGTTTGTCTGCAGCAAACGGTTTGCTCAGCGTCGAAGTCGATCTCGAGCCCAGATGTCATGAACGGAATCTCAATGTATTTATTGAGTGGCACGTCACATAAGGCAGTGAGTGAGACCGTGTTCATTCAACTGAGGTACGCGTCTGCCCACGAGGTAGGTGGTATATTAAGTTGGGTGGTTACGTAGTATAAGTCAGGCTAGTTACATGGTACTTACACAGACAACATACAGATGATTACATCAACGAAACATCGGGGCATGAGCAGGCCGTAGCGGCTGCGCACTAGAGCCCGGCTGGCCAGGCTGCTCGGGTCCAAGGTTACACTGCCAACGGCCGCGATGCTACGCTACTTCGCCAGGTAAGTACCTAGGTACCTAACCTAAAGGACGGACGCACTCTTGAGAGGATTCAAGCACCAATAGGAGCCCTGTCTTTAGTGGCCAGCTTCCGCTTACAGCAAAATGACCTCTCATCACCGCAGGATGACTCAATGAGGTAATCCAGGCGTCAGAACCTCCACGACCAGGGGCTCATTGTGGGCGATGCGGTCGCAGAACGAATAGGTAAATAGGTAAACCGATCTGATACCGACAACGACGCCTGCATGGGGATACGGATGCGAGTGATCAGGGGATCGATCCAATTCAATCATGAAGTCGTATTCCTTGTCTGCTCTGCAAGTGTCTGCTTGGTAGAAAATGGACAGAGCAAGCTCTAGCGTTGAACACGGTGTATGTCTTCGGTTAAATGGCTGGCTCTACTACCTTACGTCCTGGGGTAGGCAGAACACTGAGTTCATTCGGACTGCAACCCCGAGACATGCACGTGTGGCGCGCGCGACACTCAGCAAGCCTCCTTTCTGGAATGACTCAGAGGACCCTGTGATGTTCACTTGCCTCTCTCAACCACCTATCACGCATGCATTTCCCTTGGGTGTAGTATATTGCGAGGGCGGTTAACATCGTCAAGCCGCGGCAATGTAGGGGAGGGGGTCTTGCGCTCACTCGTGCAACTCGTCCTCCCCTTACAGTAGTCGTAAGCAACAATCTCCCTCGTACGCATTAAGACGAGTCGGACATGCGCGATGCACATGTTACCAGTACGCATTATCCGAGAGGGCTGCGGCCGGTCCCCAGTCGGTGCAATCTTCGATCTCGTCCCAACGCCACGGGTCCGTCCCCAGGCGACTAAAACACCCACCAATACCTTCATCCGTCCCCCACGTCTGCTTCACAGCCAATGGGTTCTGCCGGCGTGGTTGGCACTGTCTGAGAGCCGACCCGGGCACGGTACCTACGTACCTACGGTATTAGGGTAGGTTCACTGCTCTCCGCCCTGCCTCGGGATGCTTATACAGTCGAGCCGATGCTCCGGCCAAAGCGCGTTTCAAAACGGGCAACTATCGCAAACATAGTAAAGAAACCGACTATGTGCCGCACCTATGTACCTAGATCGTCGCACCGCTGCTCCGAATCCTTGGTCCGAGACTCCGATCGACCTCACGCCACACTTACACTTACTGGACTTGGTATACCTAAGGCTACTACTACCTAATGCCAAGTACTCCGTACAGGTACCCCTACTGCTTGTAATAGCATGCCGGCACTACGCAGGTACCTACATCTATGGCCCTCTCTCGCCACGGCACCCACTTACCGCGGTTTGGGTTTGTGGTACCGCATGGATCTCAGGTACACTGCAATTGAGGGTGGATTACACGTGCCGGGATGATAATTGCCACCGTCGTGTACCGACGCTAGACGGTTCCCAAACAGGCAAGCACTTCCCGCGAGGGAGGATGGTACGTACCACGGACGAGTACTGTGCATTGTAATTTGTGCACGGGATGAATGTACATACGTAGTACCGTGCAATGAGGCAGGCAAGGGATACACAGGGCGAGCAGCTGAAGGGCGGCTCGCGGCGGCCGGGTAAGGCCCATGCTGAGCCAGCTGAATCTCCGGGGAATCACACACTCCGGGACTCTACTTGTAGGCCAGACGTCTGGGAATACGTAGTAGTAGTAGAATACTAGTAGGTACCCATCACACAGGAATCAACCCAGTGCTCCATAGTACGTACAACTGCGTATGCTATCTCGATAGGCGGACTGATCGTCACAACATGACACCACGACTGCTCAGTGCGCATTCGTCTATCTCTAGGTTAGGCAGGCAGTCTACAAGTATGTACCTGGCATAGGGTACCATTAACAAGTGCCTACCCGGTAACCCAGGCGACTATCTAGATAGAGTCTCAAAGGTATGCGCTCGAATCACGATCGCCTCCTCGCCAGCTTCACACTAGACTTAGACTACCCCTGGATGGTGAGATGAATAATGGCTGTTTAATAATGGAGGACGTCACATGTGACCTCGTCCCGGACAGCTCGAAGTGGGAGATCTGCTACGGATGGCAGTTTCGTGGGGGTTGGGCAAGGCAGCGGCATTGGTTCCAACGAGATCAGCTCTCGTGGTTGGTATTTCCAGATGACATCACAGAGCCAATTGGAGGCCCTCGAGAGTGGTAGGACCTTTCATATGACCCCCGACTCCAAGTCGAATCAGCGCAAGCGAACCAAGGGGTCACGCCCATATTCTCTGCACCACATAATATCTTTGTAACATCCGCCAATCATGTGCTATCATGGTAGGTAATTACTGGCTGGGGCTGATAAATCAACCATCTACTATATACTGTGTTGTGAGGCGAAAGACCAGAGACGCCGAGCTGTTCAGCTGCTCGGTATATCCCGGTATTGCATGGCAGTCGCCTTGCAGCAAGGGCCCCATCTCCGATGAATGTTTGACGGGCATGCTTGCCAGATAACCCCGTCGGGGAAGGGCAGGCCGAACTCGTCCATATCATCAAGCCTGGTCAACCCCGTCATCAATCACCTGCTATCATAGGCTATCAGAGCGTTGCTCACCGCGGCACATGCCAGCCAAACAAAAAGGGAGCTACAGAAGGTGAGCCAATCTCGAGGCTCACCGCCTCTTAGGATCTCAAAGTCACGGGGTTCAGGGCCAATATTGCCTACGCGCCCGCTTGTGCCAAGGCATAAGCAAAATAGCAATGACGATCCCTCCCATCGCTCCCTTGTCGGCAACGTGCATCCTGCAGCGACACCTCCGGACCCTGAAGTCTTGGCAACATCGAGACGCGCTCTCGCGCCGTCCGCCGACCAGTTCCGCGAAGGATCAAATTGCCTGCTAGCGTTCTTCCCGTGATCTCAACCTACGTAGTACTACGTACTACGTACATAGGCTGATGGGGGAGAAACCAGTGAATTGGAACCACCGGGACGACAAGGTTTCCATCCTCTTTTACCACATGGCACACGCCTCTATCATGCAATTCATCCGATGCCGGATACCGGTATCCGGCTGCTTCCCTTCCAAACTACTAACCTTAGTAAGCTCGAATGCCGCCATACATAGGTAGGAGGTACTATACACTGCGGCTGACATGCAGAGGAGCTCGCAATCCAATCTAAGGCAACCTTCTTTATCTTGTTATCAGTAAACAGTAAGTTGATGCCGAGACGGCTCTGAAAATTAATCATTGTTCAACTACATAGTACTAGTAGTTTGCCTCTAGTCGCAAGCCCCCCAGGGACCTCACTCGACTGCTTGGTTTCTCCGTACACATCTCGGCGCCATCCGCGAGACCTAAATCGCCTGTCGGGAGTGGTACAAGTAAGACCCCCCTTCCGGATAGCTACATGCTTCCATAGTAGTAGTACATTTCCTCTAATCCATCTCGAACTAGTTTCGGAGAGAAGTGGCCGCCTCGGTTCAGCCTCCACCCACCCACCCACTCGCTCCTGTCGAGTCGAGGCCATCGCCGGCCAGCTTGAAGAAGCCTTTGCGGCAAGGCCGCGGGTTGACGATCTCCGTAAGGGCGCGTGGGATCGTCAGCTCTTGAATCGCTTAGCTCGCGAGCAAGATTACTACTACTGGAGTAAACTGGACTACGGCTATAGTAGTCCACACTACTATAGTACGTATAAGTTGATGGGCTAACTACATACCATCTCCTCCATTCCGGCAGTGCGGCAAGGTGGAATCTCTTTAAAGAGCTGTCTCACACCACCTCTTGAAACCCAGCCACGGTTGGATACATAACATCGCAACGCAACGGTGATGACAGTGGTACCGCCCTCTCCAAATCCCACGAGGTCCCAACGGTACACGACCAGTGCCAACCGTTCGTACATTGCCCCGCGACCCAGCCACTAGGTGCTCGCTCCTTCGTACCATGACGACCTACACTACTTGTCCCTACCTGCCCGATCCTCAAGAGGACCCTGATTTCAGGTCCCAACGAAGGTGCCACGCTGTTCATGGACGAGGATCGCTAGCGTCCTTTTTGATTAACCGGGTTCCCTCGTGACTAACAGCGTACAGTAGCGCGGGTTTGACGGTGTTTCGCCTACCCTAGTACAGTTAGCGGGAAGAGCCGTAACCATCTAATTTTTCCAAGGTTAGGGCAACTCATGTGTCAGGCATTATTTCTAGAACGTTTCCAGAGCTAGCCCAGCTCTCTAACTTAAAGCGTGTCTTTTTTTGGGGAGGCCGCGCGGGAAAATGAGTAAGTAGCATACGATGTAAGGGTGGTAACCCCGGTCAGTCGCGCGTCGGTGGGCGGTAAAGCGGTTTATCATCACGGAATTGCCGTTCTCGGGTCCTCCATTGTTGTTTACGGTTTTGTTTTTAAACACCTAACTTATACTTGGTCCCTATTGCACTTGATCGGTCCGTACCTAGTACGAATCTTGCCATCACCTGATATCTAAACATGACATTACAAGCGCTCGATACTTATAATAGTACAGAGGACCCCATAGGCGCACTATCAGCCCCTGTCTTGTGTCAGGTAAGCCGGTGAGGAGATGATGTCTTTCTTGGTCGGCAATTTCCTCCAATTGTGGCTGCATGATATTTCAACTCAAACGAGCCTGGGTCCGAGATTCAACAGGTTTTCGACGGCACGGAGGTGATTTCTCGGTGTGTGTGCAGCATTGACGATTCCAGATAGTTTATGCCCCGTGGCGGTAATTTCAGGGGATCAGATAGGTACCCGAATACGCGAGCTTCGTCCTTTACCTAGCGACGGCGCGCATTTGTGGGTGATGGACGGGTCAGGACGGGTCAGAACCAGAGCAAACGCCGAAACGGCGAAAACCGGGTCCGGAACAACCCCCGTCTTTTGCAGGTACTTGGGTACCTACCTTATTCAGAAACCGGGAGTCCACGATATTCGATAATGATGAGGAGTAGGTGAATCAAGCTTGAAGCTCTTTTATAGTCATGTAGAGCTTGGTCACTCACATAATAAGAAGACGATCTTCGGGTTAGGTATGTTTGGGCATACCTAACGTAGGACCAGATCTCGACTGTCGTATGGTAGGCTGCGATAAAGTGGTACACTCCAGGGCGTATTCAACTAAAGCGAGCTCAGTATCCTTCTATGTGAGTGCGGGCGCGGCCGATGAGCGCACCAGCCTCACCCGTCGGAATTAGATCGGGATTTGAAAACGGGGCCTAGGAGGCGCCGTAGGGCACCAGTGGAAGACTGGCGTTCCGGGCAACAGCGAATCATGCGACTAATGAATTGCATTACATCATTGAAAAAGACCGGCCGGGCGACGCCCGTTGCATCTAGGTACCCGTAGCTTTTCCACGCAAACATACGATTACTCAGTACGACCTTGGCCACGACGCCGAGAAGTTTTCTCCGAATCCAACTTCCACCGGGCTTTGAGGCTGTCAGAAATAAATATAAGAGTCTGGAAAGTGGCAACGGGACCCCAGACACATAACTATTCATCCAACCATCACTATTACATCACCATCACGATAGCGACACCCCACCATCTATCGCTCATCTACCTACATAGCACAGCTGCTCGGACCACATACGTACATATCTACACACTTGGCACGCCAAAGTAAACATCAATCTGGAACAAACCTACCCCCTTCGCCTCACACGCAAACAATCATCTGAATAAGCAACCAATCACCCGAGAGAGATCCACAGGACACAAGAGTCGAATTTGATCTGGCAGCCGAGCGACGAGAAAAACCAGAGACAACAAGAACCGGTGGATAGAAACCGGTAGAAGACAGCGACCACATCAACCGCCAAGATGAAGGTCATCAGCCCGGAGGAAGAGCGAGCCCACTACAACGCGGTGCTCGAGGGCGGCCTCATCGGCGGCTCCCTCGGCCTGGGCCTCGGCATGCTGGGCGTGCTCGGCGCCGGGCGGCGCTTCCCGGCCGTGCGCACGCTGACGCTCCCCTTCCGCGCGTTCCTCGTGACCTCGGTGGGCACCTTCGGCGCCATCGTCAACGCCGAGCGCCACTCCAACGCCTTCCACCTCGCCAACAACCCCATGAACTTCTACCGGGACCAGGCCTCGCGCGACGCCGAGCTGCTGCGGTCGCGCGAGACGGCGGCGGAGCGCCTGCGCCGCTGGGGCGAGGCCAACCGCTACTCCATCGTCTTCGGCGCCTGGGTCGCCTCCATGGGCATCGCCATGGCCCTCGTCAGCCGCAACCGCTACCTCACCACCGCCCAGAAGCTCGTCCAGGCCCGTGTCTACGCCCAGGGCCTCACCCTCGCCGTCATGGTCGCCTCCGCCGCCTTCGAGACCTCCGACGCCCGCCAGGGCAAGGGCCGCTGGGAGACCGTCATGGTCCTCGACCCCAACGACCCCGAGCACAAGCACATGATCGAGAAGCGCATCCACAAGGAGGAGTACGAGGGCCAGGACCTCTGGCGGGACATGGTCGCCGCCGAGGAGCGCCGCCTCGCCGCTCGCAAGCAGCAGCAGCAGCAGCAGGAGGAGGAGGAGAAGCCGCAACAGCAGCAGACCGCCCCCGCCACGCCTAAGGCCAAGTAAAACGGACATGCTCCTCCTCTCTCTTGACATTTGGGGCGGCTCAGCAGCCGTAGCCCAACCAAAAAAGAATTACCGAGCAGCATTACTGAATTCGGGGGACGCATCCTTTACCCGCATGGATGTATCTCTGGGACGGGAAGAAGGGAAGAGATTGCTTGACAGAAGAAAAGCAATCAACGGGGACTCATCAACATACGCGAGGCTGCGAGGCTTCGAGCAATGCATTCACAGGCGTTCCGGTTTCGGGTTATTGCGGCTATAAATACCACCGCAATACCCCCCTTTTTTTTAAAATCTCAAGTTACTCATCTCTCCTTTGTATAAGTACGCATTGCTGGTCCCGCCACTAGAAGGGGAGCCCGCGACGACAGTGTCAAGGCGGCGCCTGGGAACCACGGGGAGGGAGGGAAGGCAGAGTGCATAGACTTGGCTAGCGAATATCACGATAGACCAAAAGTTCCGGTTGGATAACCTAACTAGTGTAGACCACGAGCTAATAATGCCAAAAAGTTTCCGTACAAAATTCAAATCTCGCTTGATTAACAGATATGCGTGCACATCGATGTCTTTAATCTCAATACCAATCCAGAGAAATGCCAGTGAACTTTAAGATAGTCACAAATAACCACCACCCCTAATATACTCCCTCTCCAGAAAGTCGACACCCGTCGCTAGATAACAAGCTACCAACTGCAATGGTGAAAAAGCTTGAGCGATGCGCAACCCTCGCTAGATGCTCTCCGTATGACAAAAATGAAACCGGTAGATTCGTGATATTCGTAGCAGTTGCTTTCCCCTCACATTCCTCTTTTAATCGTACATTATGTCCTACATCTGACACAGTCAGACGGCAGGCAACCGGTAACGGATAACACGTGACCCAAAGGTCGCTGGGGGACGGCGTATCCTCACACATCAATGGTGAAGTGACTGATCTGCGAGTAATATGCGTGGACGGCGAGCTCGAGGGTCCAGACGTCGCTAAAAACCTCGGCCCCATCGAAGCCGCCGATCATGAGTAGGCGACTGTCATATAGCACGGTGCCGTGGTAGCCGCGACCGCTGGGCGGCAGGCCGTAGACACGCCGCTTGTCCCACGTCATGCTAACGAGGTTTAGGAGGAGCACGTCGTCCGAGTAGTCGTCACCGTCGTGGCCGCCGATAACGAACAGGTACGAGCCCACGAGCGTCGAGGTGTGCGAGAGTCGCCGGAACGGCACGGGGATTTGGGCCAGCTTCCAGACTTGCCCGTCCACGTCGTACACCCAGACGTCGTCGAAGCACTCGCCGCCGTCAGAGCCCCCGTAGATGATCAGCTTGCCGCCGACCATGTTGGCCGTATGGTAGCCGCGGGCTTTGGGCTTGATCACGCCGGCGCCGGCGTCGCTACCATTGCCGCCCCCGGCGGTTGGGGCCTTGCCAGACCCGGACACCAGTCGCCAGCTCATCTTGCTCATGTCAGAGACGTCGAGACGCCAGATATCGTTGAGGGCGCGGACGCCGTCGCCGCCGCCGAAGACGTATATACCACTCTTATATAAACACGCTGTGTGGGCTCGGCGCGCGCTCGGGACTTGATCTCCGATGATGCGTGGCTTGTGCCACCTGAAGCTTAGAGTATCCAGTACGTAGACATCGTTGTAGTAGGCCGGTCCGTCGCCGCCACCAAATACCACCAACTTCTTGCCCACGGCCGTGCACGTCATGGCCCGCAAGGGTATGGGGACATCGCCCAGGACTTGCGGCGCGGTCCAGTGAAAGGCGTCGGCGTCCAACACGTGGAGGTCGTTGAAGCACGTCCGGCTATCACACCCTCCAAACACGTACACGTTGTTGCCTACGAGCGTTGTGGTGTGGGCCCGTACGGGCCTCTGTGGCGCCCCGGACACGGGTGCACGAGACCAGTACATGCCGGACGAGGGCGCCGCAGGAACATCTGCGGCGGTCGAGGGATCTTGCAGTGGTGGGAAGGGCGTATGGGCTGCGCGTGGCGGCCGCGAGGGTGCCGTCGGCTTTCGAGGCGCCGTCGAGGTCGGGATGGCGAGCGAGGAAGGCTTGGAGGCGATGGCCGAGGTTGATCGGATGACCAGCGGGCGGCGAGACTCGGCGTCCTTGCCGTCGGCTGAGGGATTCGCGGAACCAGCCTGCGGATCATTCTGCGGGTCGCCATTGCGCCGTGCAGCGGTGATAGTGGGCATAGGGGCCGGGGCGGACTGCGGCGGGGGAGAGGCGTAGGCGGATTTGGAGGAGGCGGACTGGGAGCGTTGGCGAATAGAAGGCTCGGAAGCCTTGCGTCTGCTACTCGAGGGTGGGCCGGCGGCGGCACTGCTCTGGCTCTTGGAGGCGAGGTGGCCGGGAGTGTGACTCCGGAGCGGCGGCGCCCGGTCGGCGGCCTCGCTTCGCGAAGAAACGTCTGCCTCGACTATCTTCTGCGAGCGCACGGTGCGTGACCGGCCGGCGGAAGAGGAGGGTGGCCGCGGGTCAGACATGGCGGTGTCGGTGGCTAGCGAGCCGGCCGTCCTGTCTTCACCACCGCCAACTCGGTGACTGGCGGCGGGGATACCAGGTTCAAGGATGCTGTGCGGATGGTGGAATGTGCCCCCGGGTGGTTGGGCTCATGTGCCCGCGATTGGCCTTGTAGCTGAACGTGCACGGCTTGCCAGTGCAAAAGGAAGAATGCTAAGGCCAGAAGCGTGTATGTCTGTTGTCAAAAATCTCGGGCTAGAAGTAGGGTCCAAGACCAAGAGGTGAAGTCGAAGTCGAAGTCGTAGTCGAGGTTCGAGTCGAAGTCGGGCGCCTATCCATGCGGTTCTCGCCCGGCATTGAGAAGGATGCTGTATATGTTATATTTTGTTTTGCGAGGATGCACTGGGCGAGGATTGTGGGCAGAGGATGCAGATTTGGCCGAGTACCGTACCAGCTGAGGTAGGCACTTGTATGGAGATGGAGCCAGTCGGTCCCGTCGCGTGCCGTGCCACGACTTGGACTTGGGTGTCGAATTGGGCGAATCGCAGCGGCAGCTCGCAGCTCGCCTAAGAAATTATTATGTACGTATCTCTCGACCCGTTGTATGCACACGTACGTACGTACACAAGAGCTGTCACATGAAGAATTCTACGGCACCTGGGCCAGGCACACACGCAGACAGACGGGTAACAATGGTAGCCAGATTGGTGACGATGTATGGTGTGGTGTAGATAGGCCGTGTCTCGCGATGATCCCTGCAGCGACGAGGTTGGTTGAGTGAGGAGAAATCACCCAGGGGCGTCCTGTTGTGCTGTGGTGATCCCCCGCATATGCCTACAGGAGGTTAGATAGATACCGTAGTATTCAATTGGCCATTACGTAAGCTTGCCTGGAAATATGACACCTACCCCGGCGCCCTGTCTTGCCATGAAAGTTCCAATAGCTGAACATCACCCATTGGCCATCACTTGTAGGTATCTATTCTCACACATTTGGATCGTAATTGGAGCCCACAATGATGGGTAACCATGTATGCATGTCCAACATGCCGGCATATTCTGTCCCTAGGTACTTGAGTACTTGTAGAATAGAAAGAAAGCCGTTGCGCTTGAGATTAACTTAGCGTGACGGGAAACCGTTGTCTCAACCGAAACTGTTTTGAATTTTGTGACCATCCGAGTACAAGAGTAAAAGTAGCAAAACTGCCGACTTGGAGCCTCCTACTACCTGTAAGGTACCTACGGTAAGGTAAGTCAAGTACCTCCCACCCAAGTCCAAGTACCGTAGCGGCTACATAACCTTATCTAACCTTGCTTGTAGGAGGTTATGCCAGCCCTGGACGTGGCGATCCACCCAGATTTACCTCGCGGGACCGGCAGCCAGTAAAAGCGCCGTCGTGTTGCTGAATGGGGCAACTCCAGTGCTGCGGACCCCACTCGACGGAAGACTGCACTGAGATTGATGGAAATAATGGGCCTCGTCTGGTCAAAATCGCCAGTGGCCAACAAAAATTCTGGGCCGCTTCTCGTCAAAAACACATCTCAAACGGTATCGATGGCGATAGGCTGATAGCCACGCGAATCGACGCTTCAGAATACCGCGGCGATAGCCAAGTCCCATCAACCGACCACACACGCCGAGGCGGATAACGCGGCGGCCAGATGGACGACTCGGAACAGCCCGGGGCCCACGCTGCGGCTGAGGTTCGCACAGGGGAGGCCAGTGTCACGCCCGAGGTTGATGAGCCTTCATCTAAGAGACAGAAGCTCAGCCACAGCGCGACCGCCAATGAGCGCGACCGGAAGCACGGCCTTGCGCCTATTAAGCCAGAGTGAGCACACACCCGAGACCTACGCTTCTAACCCTGTTACTTTTTCCCTAACGGGCTGCCCACCAAAGGTATCTCATCTCATTAGAGGCTCAAGACGTTGTTGATGACGATGCCGCCGAAGGCTCCCTTGCTCTCGATGGTGATGTCGCCGGAAGGCCGGATCAAGAAGACGGCGGTGGCAAGAAGGGAAAGAAGAAGCAGAAGGGGCAGAACCATAGTCGCTCCTTCGGCCGCTTTGAAGACTCGTTCCGCCTCTGCAACAGCCGTGTCTTGAGCAATGAATTCTCCCCGAAGCCCTGTAAGTTCGGCGAGCGGTGCAACATGTGCCATGATCTTCGTCTCTACCTTACCGAGGGCCGGCGCCCGGACGTTGAGACCCTCGATGGCAAATGTCCAGTTTTTGAGACCTACGGCCGCTGTCCGTCAGGCTGGAAGTGCCGTTTTGTCAAGAGCCACTCCGAGGAGATCCAACACGAAGATGGGCGGAAAGAGTTCGTACTCATTCAGAGAGGCGACCATCCAGACCCCGATGGCAACCAGGACGCAAGACCCGGTGTGGTGAATGTCGCTTCCGCTGACATCAAGTGGGATCTTGCACGGAAGAAGGTTGTCCTCGACAAGTCCGAAGCCTACATAAAGTGGCTTGACAAGGACTCGGAGATCACGCACAAGATGTACAATAGAAAGCAGGACACAGAGGATGCGTCGGCGGGCACGAATGATCTCGAAGAGCTTAGAGCCCAGTTTGTAGATCCTCCCTTTAAGCCTTCTGAGAAGCGGAAGATCTACTTTGGCCGGGAGACGCCCGTCCTAGCGCCTCTTACGACCCAAGGCAACCTTCCCTTCCGGAGACTCTGCGTCGATCTCGGTGCCCAGGTCACGTACTCTGAGATGGCATTGGGTCTCCCCCTAATCCAGGGACAAAAGGGTGAATGGGCTCTCATGAAGACTCACGAAAGCGAGTTGGCCCCTCCTCGCTATACGCCCGAGAATGACAATGTGGTGCAAGGCTACGACAACGCCAAAGATATGAAGTGGGGAGCTCAGATATCTGGCAATCAACCATGGTCGGTACTCTGGAGCGTTCTTTATCCCTATCCCTCCTACAAACGCTTGATAATTCATCGTTTGCTTACCATAACCACAATCACTGACTTCGTATTTTCACAATAGGGTTGCGATGAAAGCCACCGAAGCTTTGACAAGGTTCCTACCTCATCTTCGAGTAGTCGATCTGAACTGTGGCTGCCCCATTGATCTAGTTTACCAGACGGGAGCTGGTTCCGGTTTACTTGACACTCCAAACAAACTAGAGAAGATGGTCAGAGGCATGAACGCGGTGTCAGGTGAAGTACCCATCACAGTTAAGCTCCGAACAGGTGTCCGGGACGGCAGGCCAACAGCCCAACGAATCATCGAAAGACTGGCTTTTGGCAATCCCGACTTCCGGGATCGGCTGGGGGCGCCTGGAACAGCAGCCATAACACTACACGGACGTAGTAGACAGCAGCGATACACCAGGAAGGCCAACTGGGAATACGTTGCGGAATGCGCGGCACTAATCAAATCATACAAAGACAAGAAGGATAGTCTTGTAGATACTGCTATGGAGCCCGACCTGAGCACACAGGCGAACACATCGGATGGCAGGATTTACTTCATCGGAAACGGTGACTGCTACTCTCACGTGGATTACTTCGACCACATCGATAACGCCAAAGTAGATTCGGTCATGATCGCGCGAGGAGCGATGATCAAGCCGTGGCTCTTCGAGGAGATTGAAAAGGGGCAATACCTGGACAAGTCGGCATCTGAACGGCTGGGCTACGTCGAGAAGTTTGTCCGATACGGGCTGGAAGCCTGGGGAAGCGACGAGATCGGGCTCGGCCACACGCGACGATTCCTGCTGGAGTGGTTGAGCTTCACATGCCGGTACATCCCCGTCGGCCTGCTCGAGCACCTTCCTCCCAACCTTCAGGACAGACCTCCTAAGTATAGGTGCCGCGACGACATGGAGACTCTGCTCGCTAGCACCAACTACAAAGACTGGATCAAGATCACGTAAGTCCCCCCCGTTTTACAAGGCAGGGCACGTTGCTACTGGAGTGGGTTGTTCTAACTTATGACAGGGAGATGTATTTGGGGCCTGCTCATCCAAATTTCACATTTCAGCCGAAGCACAAGTCAAACAGCTATGAGATAGATGCGGAGGGGTAGAGGATGGTGTGGAGGGGAGTCTTGGTTAGTCTAGACTTTTGATGCCCGTAGCCCCATATAGATGGTGATTTAAGAGCAGCCGAGATAAATAAGAGCCAAATCTCTGAAATAGTAGGTAGTGCAGGGACGTGGATGTGGGATGTTCAGACGGCTGAGATTGTCCCACCGAAGATCGGATGATGCATAAGAGTAGGTATTAGTAGCCTAATGGGGTTATTCTTCTAGAGCGGTACTGCGGTCATAGCTGCCTGAACGATGACGTAGCGCCCAAGCTCGCATCCGGCCAGCCCCACCATCTGGCCACACAAGCTTACCCTGTTCATATGGCAGCTGAGCTCAGTCAATATCGTCACCCCGACAAGGACACCTTCCCTCAACCAAACATCTTAAAGCTGCCACAGCTCCCCAAGCCCACGCCTTGTCGTCGCCTTTTTCGTCTTTCCTCTTGTCTACCGCAAGTCACATCGTCGACATCGCCAACTCAGCTCGTCTTTGAGCCATTCCACTCGCCAATCCCCCATCATCAAGTGCAATCACATCCCCCCATCCTTTGTCGTGACGAAGCCGGGCTGCCTCACCGTCGACCATGACGCTCTACTTCTCTCTCGTATGTCTGCACATCCTTATCCGCCTGCGGCAGCCCCTATGCCATTCGCGAGCCATATGTTTGCTATGAGCTATTTCTATTTGCTGACGCCGCCTGGTCAGGTCTTCCTGCTCCTCGTAGCAGAGATGACGCTCTTCATGCTGCTTGTCATCCCGATGCCTTTTACCGTGAAGCGCCGAATGTTTACGTACGTCGCACCAACGACCCAAAGAGCCATCTCATCAATCCTCTTGAGCTCCCAGCTCTAGCTCTAGTTCTAGCTCTAGAGCATTGGACTCGTGCGCTAACGCTATTCCCTCCAGCTTCCTTTCCGAAAATCCCATCATCGCCAAGATCCAATACGGTCTCAAGATCACCTTCATCTTCATCTTAATTCTCTTCCTTGATAGCGTTAACCGCGTCTATCGCGTACAAGTCGAGCTGGCAGCTGCTACCGAGTCGTCCAAGGGTTCAGCGTAAGTCACATCCCTCTTGTCGTACAGCCAATCCACCATGTCCCGCCTCTTCGTTCGTTATTGCTTTGGTCCAGAGCTCTGTGTCCTATGCATGGGGTGACGGCATCTTCCCCTGTTGAGCGTAACTGAAATCGCCATCTTCACAGTGCTATCATGGGCCACGAGCGACTCGAAGTTCAGGCTCGCAAATTCTACAGCCAGCGAAATATGTACCTGTGCGGCTTCACACTGTTCCTGTCGCTGATCCTGAACCGAACATACATAATGATCCTGGACACTCTGCGCCTTGAGGAGAAGCTTAAGATGTACGAGGGTACGGACAAGAAGACCAAGGAGAGCGAGAAGCTCGCCGTTGCCGGGAAGCCCGGTGAGATTGCTCGCCTGAACAAGGAGATCGAGAAGCGTGACATTCAGATCGAGGCCATCAAGAAGCAGGCCGAGGGCCTCTCCCGCGAGTACAACAACCTCTGTGAGAAGTATGGCGAGACGCAACCCCCTGCCGGTACCCGCAAGGACAAATAAGAGACTTGGCCATCTCGCTCAAGTGAACCGGAACCCTTCCATTCATGGCGTTCAGTAGGCTTATTCGAGAGGAATCCTTCTATTCGGTGTTCGAATTTCGAGTGGGACTACTACGGTGACTAAGCGTTATTTGCTGGACTATTCGGTGTTTGATCAGATGGGACCTCCCAAAAAATACACGTGAGCGTTTGGCGAAAATGATTCTCCCGCATTGGACTTGTCCCAGGGTTTTCCTGTTGTACGAATTCCGTAGGACGTTGTTGGAGGTCACGGGCAAGGCTGAAATGGGTGGAGATGCTCTCTCTCTGAGGAGAGGGTTGTCTCCTGCAAGGTACTATATGACTGTTAAATCACATCTTCTGTTGACGACCTAATCAATTCAAAGCCGTGATTATCATGTATCCAATATACCGTATCTGTTTTTTGTACACGTGAAAAAGACGACAGCCGATCGTCTTAGGTATTAGTGTTTAGTTTTCCATTAACGAACAGTTTTCGCCCTTATCCCCATACGCCCATTATAGACCCCCTCCCAGACCAAACAAAACTAGCCATCACCTGACCGTCTAAGAACACGACGCGATTAAATAAACACGAAACGCGATGAACTGAGAAACTCGAATCCCCTTTACCGTCTGCCCCCCCTCTTCAAGACGCCGTCGAAGCGGTCGGGGAAGAGGATCCCGTTGGCGAGCCGCAGCAGCCTGGCGTCCTTGTCGCGGTCCCTGTCCCTGTCGCCGGGGCGCCGGCCCTGCTGGTGCTGGCTGTGCTGGTTGTGGTGGTGGTAGTGGTGGTGGTGATCCCTCTCCTCCCAGGGCGTCAGGCCCATGCCGCGCAGGCCGTCCTCGCCGCCGGCGTCGGCGACGTCCTGGACGCCGGACCGCCCCGCGTAGTCGCGCTCGCCGGCGGACGCGCTGCCGGCGGACGCGAAGTCCGGGGCCGCGAGGCCGAGGAGGAAGGCGCGGCGCTGCCGGGCGAGGTAGAGCGCGTTGGTCTGCGTCAGGGGGCAGGCCGGGACGTAGAGGAGCGTCGCGTCCGGGTCGCGCGGGTGCGGTTGCGGTCTCCGCCTCGCGGCCGCGTGGGCGTGGCTGTGGGCGTGGCCGTAGCTGTGACTATACGCATGGGCGTGGGTGTGGGTGTGGTACCGTGGAGGGGACGACAGGGGCGGGGGTGAGGACGTGGTGCTGAAGGCGAAGCTAGAGAGCGAGGCGGACCTCGAGCTGGAGCTGGGCGAGGCCGGGTTCGGGATCGGGTTCGGGCTGGGACGGAAGGGGTAAGTGGCCGAGGCATAAAGGCTGAAGGGCGAGGGCGAGTACGGGGCGGTGATGGCGGGCGCGGCGGCGTCGGGGCTCGCGACCTTCGGCGAGGACGGCACGTCTACGGCATGCACGAGGTCCGGATGCCAGATCACGTAGTCGCCGGGCTCGAGGTCCGGGACCGACACCATCGTCCGGCGCAGCTGGAGGTGCGGGTGCAGAGCGCCGCTGACGTCCTGCTGGTACCCCGGCACGGCGCCGTGCAGGACGCTCGTCTGCGAGACGTTGAGGTTCCAGTTGCCGGGGTGCAGGAAGTCCGGCTCCGCCGCCGCGGGGTTCTTGTGGCGCGGCGTGAAGAACGGCCGGAGGAGGAGATAGGCGGTGCTCAGCTGCAGCATCGGACAGACGCTCAGGGCGCCGCTGCCCGCCGGGATCGACGACAGGCTGAGGAATCCCTGGAACATGCGGAACATGCTGCACGACCCGGTGCGGTTGTACAGGTCCGTCGTGATGTGCAGGCGCGGGCTGCTGTCCCACGGATCGTAGTCCTCCCAGCGGCCGGAAAACACCGAGCGATACGTCCCCGAAGCCCCGTATCCGTCCGGCTCCCAGCGTTCCACGCTCCCATTGTCCACATGGGCGCTGCCCGGGTGGGAGGCGTCGTCGGGCAGCCCCACACGCAGCCGGTCCGCGTACACGACCGGGTGCTCGGCGCTGACGAGGGCGTGTTCGTCGCTGGCGTGCCAGGTGGCCATGGCGAACCGCTGGGCGTCGAGGAGGCGAGAATCGACGCGCGCGTGGACCTGGCTCGGGCTCCAGTACAGGTCGAACAGCCGGGGATCGTGCGGCGGATGCCCCCTCGCCTGCGGGTTGTCGGCAACGTAGTCTATTGTCTCCTCCTTCCAGGTCTGCGCCACCGAATGCGGAACCACGCGCTTGATGACGGCCACGCCGCGCCGCCTGAGCGCTTTCCTGAACGCCGACGCCTTCGCGCCGTCGTGGATGTCGAAATAGTCGATCGTGGGGATCACGTCCGACCCCCTGACGGCGATGTCGTCTGCCTCTTTGCGGAGGGCACGCAGCAGGCGGTAGAACGACTCTGCTACGTCCTTCTCTCGGCACGCGATCATATTCCGCTTCAGTTTGGCAAATCGAGCGGACAGCGGGATAGACTCCGAGTCAGGCATGGACCCTATGCCATTGGTGGCCATGTCGCTCGTTTCATGGAGAGGATGCTGCCTTGGAGACAGATAATGTGTGGGTTCTGTGACGAGCATATCTTGTTATACACTATTAGGCTACCTCAACCCGGCCCTAATCATCGGATTACAGAATGCCAGGCAGTGAGAAACAACAGGAGACCAAGCCATTTCGCAAGGAGGATGCAGGACTTTTTATGTTGGCTCTTAAGCGGTTTGTATTCAAAGGCAGTGAAACGTTGGCGTCTAGAGCGAGAAAGACTAGTTATCTCAAAACAAGCGAGCGTATAAGCATATCAAAATCCACGAAAGATGCCGATAACCCTGCATATCGGTGAGGCTAAGCGACCTGGTCTAGAGCCGTCGGCGACATCATGCAAGGCATAATGTATGAATCTGTACCGACATAAGCCCATATAGGCTCGCGTCCTGATTGTCGGGCAGCTGTTCCGGAGGTCAAGATGGCTCGCCTGCCATGTGTGCAACAGGCCTAGATAGGACCCCGGTAGGAAAGATAGTGCATTTCCTGGCTTTTAACTCGAATCCCCAATAAGCATAGGAAGCCTCAGCCGCAAGGGGCGACGGTTTTACAATGATTTCATATTGGCCGGCAATCGAGGGGGCAGAAGAGAAAAAAAGGGAAAAAAGCATCCACTTGGAGTTATCAGGAGCAGAGATGGCTTCTAAAGCATCGCTTCCACGGGCCGTCGAACCGCAGTCCAGCGCATCGGAGAATTTTCCTGCCGGGGACTGCCGAGCGCCAATGGGGATGGTTCCCGGGCTCTGTGAGGCGAAAAACCGTATATTGAGCTTTCACCGGTGAGGGTGCCTTGCAGGGCCGTCAAACCCTTAGCGGAACGGCAACGGGATTGCAGATTGATTGCATCGTGCATGGGTAGTCCAGTACCATCCAACATAAAAACCAGGTAGCGCAGGAGATCTCTTTCCTCGCTTGGCCCAGTCCGTCGACTCCATCTTCGATCCACAGCCGATAGAACGCCAGCCCCCTATGTCGAGGCCTTGTCTGTATTTGTTGTTATTATGGTTTTTATTAAGTTAGTGTCTTCTCCAGACGACGCAGCCGGTGCGGATTGCCGCTCGCTTAGAAAGACGAGATGGGCCGAGAGGCGGCCACCTGTCATCGAAAGGTAATTGTCGCCGCTCGGGGACTATCAAAAGTGGTAATCTATCTACGATAGGTACGGTAGCCGAAGCAACAAGATGACTATACCCGGGCTAACGGTGATACATTGATATTATGCTGACAGCACAAAACCATAAAACCAATTCACGGCCTGTCTACTGCTGCCAGATTTCTGCGAATCGCGCGGCTGCCTTTCCGGCCATCTGAAGGTACGCGTCAGGGGCCATGTCATCATCGATGCCTAGGAATCTCTGATTCGTGGGTAAATCACTGGTCCTCAGGACGGGGAAGATGGAAGTGCCTTCGTTCACCTCGTCGAACATGGCGCCAAAGATGAAGGTCGGCTTCAGCGAAACAGCGCCGTCCAGCTGCATCTGATAGAACGTGCCGTTCCACCTTGGGAATCGCTCAAACTGCTCGTTCGGGTTCGCGTTGCTGCTCGACCCACCAGGCCAGACGACGATGCTACTATCAATGCCGAGATTTCGAAGCGCCCCGGCGTCCTCGACGGCCTGCCGCCCGTTTAGGAAGTCCTGGTAGCCGTTGATGTCGTAGGAGCCAACTGTCCATGGCTGAATCATATCGGCGAGGCGGTATACCGGTCCAAAGCGGCCAGGCTGGTTCTCAACGAGCTCGGCATGCCATGCCTGCTGGACACCCAGGATCACATACCAACCAGCATTTTTGAGGGCCGTGACGATGGCGATGCCATCATCCGCCGTCACCTCATTGACGATGCCGAAACCCCAAATCTCGATAACTGGCTTACCTTCATGATGCATGTAGGCGGGGGACGAAGTGATGTCGTTGAGTGCTGCGAGATCAGCGAGGAACGTCGCTGTGACGTCCGTGGACCCTGTGGCTGCGCCATTCAAGTCGTATTCGATCACAAAACCACGGCCGTATTTTTCCGCGGCTGTCTTGGCCGAGTTCAAGATCTAACAAATGTCATCAGAAAGCGTCACTTCGGCGCATTAAAACCCCCTTACATTGATCCACCCCCCATTGGCCTCATTGATGTAGCCATAAAAGCGCTGTAAGAACGCCCCGCTGATTCCGTGATCCGCCATCATCTTGAAGTGAAGGTCTACAACACCGTCGCAATCATTGCTGTAGAACTGGGCGGGTGAGCCGTCCGGGCGGTTGAATGGCGTGTTGAAGAGACATTCAGCCGGGTATCCGGTCACGTCCGGAATCATATCGACGCCAACTAAAACATGCTGTTAGCATAGCCAATATGCAGGTGGATACGGGGGTATATATGCACTCACCATGCCCAACTTCCGGTGAAGGTGTATTGCTATATGAAGCTATATTAGTCAAGCCAAGCGTTACGGAGAATTGCCATACTCACGTAGTCCAATGTGAGTTGCCATTGTCTTCAAATGGCTTTCGAAACCAGGCTTGGTATCCAACGAAGAACTTCCCGTTCAATGTAGATCGGTCAATGATAGAGCCCTGTCGTCTAACCGGCTGGCCGGGTATAGAGTTGCACAGCGACTGGCCGGCCAAACTCAACACGGTTGCGATTTGCAGTGCGCGAATCATTTTTGCTACCTCTATGCTGCCCAACTATTCCTCTCCTTACGGTGGCTTATCCAGAATTTTGATGAACATTATCACTGCATGGTTCGGGCTCAATATAAATATGCTTGTGTCGGGTCAGCAGGGAGTGAAGAGCTGTGCTGGCGCCAGCCAATCTATTCTAAGCGGGCTGAGTAAGCTCAGCGGACATTTAAGGTCGTCATTCCCAATTTCCGCTGCAGAAGTGAGCGATGTAGTACATGCCAGCTCGGTATTCAAGGGGGTGATACAAACGTGAGAGGCCGAGTCTAGCTTGCTCAAGCTGTCAATGTCACGAGGTCTGAAACAAGGGGAAATATATGCCGAGGTACCTAAACCATGTTTGGCTTAGCACTCAGAAGAAGAAGCCGGCGATGAGACGGGCAACTGTCAAGGCACCGGGAACTTCGCCGGCCGTCTACTGAATCCGACTTGGCTGAATTGGACCAAAACTTCAAATTGCCTTTTGCCTCCGTGAGCGTCGGAGTGGCCGGTCGTTCGCATCTATAACCGAACTATTTCTTCTTTTGGCCTGCGTTTTATGTGCGGCTTGGTTACCAGCCTTGCTCTTTTCTGTGGATGGCTTGCTTTGAGGCCGGCTTGTAGAGGGCACAGGTTCCAGGGGGCCGTTTTTCATGATAACGTAGGCTACCCTTTCGATATCTGTGGCTCCCACTTGGAGTCGCTTGGCGATCATGTCTGCGGCGGCATTCAACTGCTGGTATTCTTTTGCATTGTATTTGATCGGCGACCTCTGCCCGCCACAGCATAGCCACCAGAAAGCTTCATCCGAGAAGAAGATGACGCGTTCGGGGTCATGGACAGAGAGCAGAAGCGAAGCCGTTGCAGGGCCCACCCCCTTCAGTTTTGTAATAGCCGCGACTGCGGTTGCGACATTGTGGTCGAGCCAGTACTGTGCCATGGCCTCGCGTATGGTCTTTTCTACTACGTCTTCATCGTTTGATGAGACGAGCTTCATCAATGTTGGCCGAAACTTGCCATGGCGCCTGGGCGGATTCCATGTAAGCAGGGTCACGTTAGATGCACCGGTATGTACTAAAGGGCCGAAGGCGCTCGAGAAACAATGTCATCCTCCAGGGTAAACTCACAGCTTCCAGTCCACCAGCTTTTTGACATCACTATGGTCCATTCCTCGCTTCGGCTTGCTAGATCTAAACGTCTCGACGGCTACTTTGTACCGGTACTCATCCAGCTCAAGGAGAGTTGGTTGGCCCGTCTTCGGGACTATAGGCGTCCCCCATCAGCAGGGAACTAGGTGTTTTTGCTCGACCCGCCCGCTCACCTTTCTCTGAAGAGATTGATTCAATTAATGAGGTATAGCGGCTCAACAGTTGATTGAAGCTGGCCGCAGAGATGCTCTCCGGAAGGGTGTCGGCGCTCGCCATGGTCGATATGGTGTGTCTATGAACTAGAGATGTCGTAAATGACGCAGCTAACAGGCGACTTTGTCCAAGGTCCGCGGCCCTATAATACACTCCAGATAAATCGCCGGAGAAGTCGAAAACGTGGGGGTTTCCTGCAGTATACCTCTATCACAAGCCTTGAAGGCCAGAGGAAAGAGCTTCGTTCTCTTTCGCGGGAACAAGAGAACAAGAGTGGACCAAGCAAGGTAGGCAGACCCAAGCTAACTTTGCCTCTAGAAGGTACCTAACTGGTCTAGATAGGGAATCTAGAACGCTGCCTGCCCTATGCCTGACTCCTGAGAACCGTAACTAGGTACCTAAGTTAGCGCAGTGTTAGGTAGGTGGGTGGTTCTAGGTGCAGTCACGCTAACCTGCTCGGTATTCCTCGCCAAGCAATAAGGGATCTAGAGGCTGTGTTGCGATTCGATTGGCCCCCAACGTTGCGTGCCGCAGCTAATCTAGGTACCTATTATCTTTCAGTATTTATTCGAAGCCCAAAAAATCTCGGAATCCCTTTCAGCCTTTCTCCAATTCTTTTCCCTTCTCTGCAGATCCTCACCACCAGCCCCCGCGCTTCGTCACAAGCCAGATCCCTTCGTTTGCAGTCGTCGGCCTTTCTCAACACCACACCACACCACACCCCTCCACTCGTTCCAAAATGGGCAACGTACGTCTCACCCCGCCCTCAGAGCCCTCGTCTCGAAACCCGAGAGCTAACATGCCCGTTCCCCCTCAATCCAGGGTGCCAAGGCTCAGCAGAAGCGCGAGCGCAATGCGAAGGACGCCAACAAGGGCGCCAAGTCGCAGCTGAAGACTGTAAGTCGCCCGCGCGGCTCCCCCGCCCGTACCCGACTCTCCCGGTCCCGGACCCGGACGCTGACGCCGACACCGCCACCTACAGAACCAGAAGGCGATGGACATCCAGTGCGCCATCTGCAAGTCGACCTTCCTGAAGACCACGCGCGCTCCCCAGTACGTTTTCCCATACCCCCTTCCCGACGCCCCCGGGCCTCCCCAGTACACCACCCCACCACCCCGTGACGGGAGACGGCCTGTTTGTATGAGCCTGCGCTTACCATTGTTCAGGCTCACCGAGCATGCCGTCAACAAGCACAGCAAGGCGCTGCTCGAGTGCTTCCCGGGCTACGAGATCGCTTAGACTGCGCGTCTGTGTCGTTGGTCGGGTGCACAGGGAAAGACGAGGCGGGAAGCGATGGGGGCATTTACAGGTGTTCAGCACAAAGACTATAATTGAGGCGTATGGGCGGTTTTATTATTACTTGACGGGATCTACGAATACATGAAACAAGCCGCTGGCGTTTTCTTTGGGGACTGTCATTACAGTCCCGTCTTGTTCCGAGTCATTTGCTCTGCCTGCCTGCCTGCTTGCCTGCTTGCTTGCCTGCCTGCCTTCCTTTCTCAATGTGCCTTGACAGCCTGTCTGCCTAGGTCGACGGCCTCGCTCTGGGGGCTAGCCTGCTCGGCCTTGGGGGCTTTCTCCTGTGCCTCCCTGGCCTGCTGCTCGCGGACGCTCCGCAGGATCTCGGGGTACCACCGCTCGCCGACGTCCGGGTGGGATTTGACGCGGTTCCGCAGCGTCGCCTCGCCCAGCGTCTTGGCGACGCCGCCGCTGCGGAACGTGAACTCGACGTCGTCCAGCCGGCCGCCGTTGGCCTCGAGGACCCCGCGCCGCTGCCGCCGGACGGCGTCCGGGACGGCGCCGACGCCGACGGTCTCGAGCTCCTCGAACGTCGCGCCCCCGCGGACGCCCTGGAAGAAGGGGATCGAGAAGCGCGCGCCCGCGCCCGCCGCGGGGGACAGCACGCGGTGCGTCGTCGCGCAGCAGACCCCCTGCGTCAGCGCCTCGAGCCCCTGGCCGATGGCGACGACGAGCGTGCCGTTGAGGGGCGGGCAGTCGATCCACTGGCCCCGCATGTTCTGGACCTGCAGGCCCCGGTGGCCGCTCGCCTGCAGCAGGAAGCTCGCCAGCATGCTGTCCTTGTGCGGGCCGACGCCCTGGCCCTGCGCGCCGCCGCCGAGGCCGAGCGCCGCGACGTCGGGGTACTTGACGATCTTGAGCTTGGCCTGCTGGTCCGCGTCGAAGTAGCGGTCGAAGGCGTCGGCCGGCAGCTCGATGGCCTCGGCGATGAGCGACGTGAACCGGATCGCGATGGCCCGCATCCGCCGCATGTAGTCCGTGTAGACGCGCCGGAAGTTGGGCAGCACCTCGGCCGACGGCCACTGGTTCGGCGCCAGGAGGTTGTCCCAGACGGGCGCGTCCGGGCCCGGGAGCGGGTGCTCGGTCGAGAGGTCGATCTGTTCCCGGTGGTCGACGGCGCCGGCCGTGATCTCGGCCGACAGCTGCGAATAGCCCAGGAACGACGGCGCGTTCTTCATCTCGATCTTCAATCTGGAGAGACGGCTACGTGTTAGCCCCCTCGACAAACTAGCCTCCGGCGAATCAACAGCAACCAGATCTCGATGTCTTCTTCCTCTTCTCCCAACAAGAGTGATGAAGGGGCGTTTTCGGGAGGGGATTTTCTGCCGATATGTTGGGCGGACGTACTTCTCCTCGCGCGGGATGTCGAAGAATCCCCGCCCCTCTTTGATGACCTCTCGCCACAACTCATCGGGGATCCCGACGTTCTCGAGGTACAGAAACCCGACTTCCATCAGCGCATGGCGCAGATCCGACAAGAACTGCGGCTTTGTAGCCGAGTCGCGCGATCGCGCCAGGTCGAGGATCGGGATGGAGGTAAAGGACATTTCTCTTGTATGTAGTCGATAGACACCAAAATTCCTAGGCCGTGCAAAGCTCGCCCCCAACAACGCTTGAAGTAAAAAGCAGGGGGGGCCTGTTCCTTGGGGGTTTTCTGGTGATGGTTAGTTTGGTAAATTGTGTGCAGGTATATATGTATATGTATATGTGTATATTATATATATATATATGCTTCTTGCGAGACGCCGAGGGCACGATGAGTCCGATATATAGAGAAGCCGGCGACGTTGCGGAATGACAAAAGGACGGAACCTGCAGTTTCTCGCGATACCGTCCATTTATCGTATCATCGTTTTATCTCGGCTGCAACTCCGCGTTACGGGGGGGTGAGGTGAGGACGAGAGCTGATGTCGCCATCCCGCTTCTCGGCACTAAATACCCCGCTCCGGTCGCCGTCGGATTGGCTTCGCTGCTCCGTACCAACCCTACCTGTAGGTACTTGCTCGTACCCGGTACGTACATAGATGTTGCTACTTAGGTACGTAGAAGCGGATTGGAAGGGTTGATGATCCTAGGTAAAGTAGCTTTTCCCACTACAGCTCAAGGATTCTGGGACGTCTCGGGGCCTTACGTTCCCCTGCCCTCCACTATCTCCTGCACCACCTTCGCCGTTGCCTCCACGATTAGCTCGTGCTCATGGGAATGCATCCTCTCCTTCAGCTCTTCCAGCTCCTCTCCCTTCCACTCAATCTCTTTCACCACGATAGGAGCACCCCTGTCCACCTCAGCAATCACGTAGTGGGCCATGATACCCGTGCGCGTTATTCGCCCGGCCTTGAGCTCTTCGAAGGCTCGCTCAATCGCCATGGCGCCATCGAACTCCCCTGTGCAAATCGTGAGCAGCCCAGAACCCCCGGCATGGCCTTTTGGAACGTACCGGGTAGTGCCGGATGGAGGTTGATGATCCGCACCCCTGCCCTCTCGATGGGTTCCAGGAAAGCACTCGAGAAGACATGCATCCAACCAGCGAGGACAATCAACTCGGGCCTTTCCCTATCTGGTGATAGAACCCTCGCGGCCAGTGCAGCATCATATCTCTGACGGCCTTCGGCTACTTTCTGCTCGTCTGTTTCTCCCTTCTGCAAGAACCCGTTACTGATGAGATTGAAGTAATCCCAAGGAATCCCTGGCCGTGAATTAGTCTGCATGCTGTATACACGCGCAACGGGAGAGCCCCTACCTGCTTCCTCCGCTCGAACAGTTGCGTGGGCATTTTTCCGGTTCGTGATGAGGGAGATGATGCGGCTGTTTCGAAGGTGACCCGTCGATATAGCATCTATGAGAGCCTGGAAGTTGGAGCCAAAGCCAGAGGCCATGACCAGGATCCGACATGGCGACTCTTCCGGCCCGGTCATTCTGGGGAATGCGGCAATGGGGCGGGATGGGGATCGGACAGTATGTAGTATGCGTGAGTCACTGCTCCAGGTGTAACAGTTTCCGTCTCTGGACTTTGGAGCTCTGGAGTGAAATGGAAGAGCTCTGATTCTTCTCCTCCGCGGTACTTCGTTGATGTGGGCCTGAGCGAAGCCCAAGCAAAAGCGGCGATTGCGCTAAGCCCAGTGTGTCGCACTTTTGGCATTTGGTAAAACTTAGACCAACCGGATGCCTCCCACCCCTATTGCTCCGTTTTGCGCCGCCCTATGGAGTAACTAGGTAGTTGTGCGTACGTATATCTAAGAATGACTTGGCCGCAACTTGATTCCTCTATCATATGAGGCCAGTTGCTCCCAGAAACGAAACACGGATAAGGTATTACAAGTCACTCTATATTTGAATTTCATCATTTCCAGCCATAAAATGTTCTCATTACGATGTTCGGAAATACACTACAATCCACCATTTTAGGGTGGACAACACCTGCAAGTATTCCACCAATGTCCAATGTGTGCTCAATTAGACCATGAGCTGCGTCTAGGGCTATAATGCCCTCGAATTCTGGGTGCATTCCCGTTGCTTGCGACCTTGTTCTTATCTCGACTGTTTGTGCCGAAGCTGCAACATCAATTCCCGTGCATTTAATTTGACACCGTGATATAGTTGCCGACATCTTCTCGCAAGAATGGTAGAAGCTTTGCGACAAGTCGGTTTGTCAAATACGTGGCTCTCATCTTGAGCTGTGAAGCTGGGGCATCTGACTCGGGCAGCCTTTGACTAGATTATGCGATTCTCGTCATCGTGACGGGTAAATCCTCTCGCATGTTTCTAGGGAGTCTAATCTCGTACGGGGCCACCTGAGCCGGCTTATCACAAAGCAACTCATTCCATCCCATATCGCCTTATGTAGCCAGGACGTTGTTCTCAAAGGTGCAACTAATGCGTAGTATTACGGTTATTTCTAAATGTGAGCGTCTTCAAGATGCAGACACAGCCGTCTTGGGAGAAAACATCTTGGTAACCTGGTAGAACATGTCTTCAATCGGTGGCATGGCGAAGGATGGGGCGGTATCAAACAGCTCTGCAAGTTTTTGCGGCGCAACAACGACTGGATGGATTGCTTGGCCATCGGCGGCATCGGTCATATCAACGTCCGCCTCATCGTCGCTGGCCTGCTCATCGTCGTCTTCGAGCATTAGGGTAGGCGTCTTAGTAACTACACCCTCATCGCTATGCTCTTGATCTAGCCGGAGGTCGGCTAATGGCTGAGCGAATGCTAAAGATTTCGTGTCCATGCTTTCGGTGATGGACCAAAGTTGTGCTGCCGAGTCCAAAACCAGGAAGCCAGTAGAGCCAGTAGAAGACACCAGGGAAGTGATGGGACCTGGGAAACTTTCTACTAACTCTGGCTCGCACCCGTCAGTGCTGAAAATTGCAAGTTCTGAGCACACTCTGCTTGAACCCAGCTTGGCCCTCGCAACGGTCACGGCAAATCGGCCAGTCTGGAAATCCGCCGCTAAATGTGTCATGAGCGAAGCACCTGCCCCATGGGCATCTTCCGGTTTAGAGCCTTTCGCAATCCTCAACTGTACTCCGTACCGCAACTCGTCAAGAACCAAATCATATACCATAAGGGCGTCTGATAGAACAATGAGGCATGTAGAGAGAATAGAAATACCCTGAACAGCTCCCTTAATAAGGCCGTTGAGTGAGTTTCGAATCTTACCGCTCTCTGTATCGACAACTTGTACTATCGTCCCATGTTCCTGGACCGTCGCGCATACCAGAACAGAACCGTCCTCGGAAAATGCAATGGCGCCGGAGCCCCGGAAAGACTCGTTGGGGATATCCAAGTCCGCTGTAGTCTCATTTCCGTAGAGAGAAATGACCTGTGAACAACTCCAGCTATACAGCTGACGCCCCTTTTTACCCTTGATCAATAATCCGTCCCTTTGTCTAAT
The DNA here is from genome assembly GCA_022385595.1 of Xylaria palmicola. Classification (NCBI taxonomy): domain Eukaryota; kingdom Fungi; phylum Ascomycota; class Sordariomycetes; order Xylariales; family Xylariaceae; genus Xylaria; species Xylaria palmicola. The sequence goes on from MU281347.1 coordinate 120,001, forward strand.
CGTCGGCTGCCACAAACGAGCCATTCCATCCCCGCCAATAGTTGCGAAGCGGTCCGACTTGGGATCGGCTGCTAAATCAAATATCGTCTCAACTTGACCAGAATGGTGTGGTGCGTCAATACGAGTCATCAGCTCCAGACTCTGGTTTTCAGCGGACACCGACCAAAATTTCAAGTGAGATTCTCGTCTCTCAGAAGCTGAACCCTCTAGCGAATCAACGTCCCGCGAGGGAGGTTGCCACTCATCCGTGGTAATAAGCCATCGGCCATCACGTGAGTATTTCATACCAGTTACCCGGGGTTCAGTGATCGGATACCCCCTAGACGTAACGTTTACATCTGTTGGGTTCGTCCTTGTTAAGGCTTGTCTAGAGACACTTTGCATGGTCGTCAGATCCAAAGCTTGCATCAAGGGCATTGATGGGCCGCTTCCCGAGTAGCTAAGCTGCTGGCCATTGCCGACACAAAGCAACATTTGCGATGGATTAGAAGGGGACATGGCAGCCGGTATGCTTGTCAAGCGATCTGAAACGTGTTGTCCGATCCGCTTGACGCCGTCATCCTTCGAAATTGGTCGAGGTGATAACATTGCCTGGACCCCCGAAATATACGTAATAGGCTTCATTTCAGCGGTCGAAAGCACCATTGCTGAGTTGTCATCTAAGTGAAGAGCGTACGCCGATCCTCGTTTCGAGACTACTATATTTTGGATTGACGCAGAAAGATGAGGTAGGAAGTCAATCTTCTGAGTATCGACTTGCCAAAGTACCAAAGTAGATTCCGAGCCGCCTGATAATATATAGTTTCCTAATAGTTGTTTTAGTAAGAATAGCAATGACTCCCCGCGACTTTTTCCTTACCATCTCGGGACCATGCCACGGCATGGACTGCTCTGCGATGCCAGTGATATTTGCGAGGCTGGAGAGCGTGGTGGCGCGTTTTGGGGGTGTTTAACAGACGAATCTGGGGTATAAGATCACGATAAACCAGCAGAGCGCCCCGTGCACAACCAATCACGATGTCTATGACTGGCGCATCGCTTGCTTCGCGTTGAGAACGGCGGGTAAGGTGGACACGGCTGGTGACCTGTATATCAAGGCATGTAATATCATCGCTTGCATCGAGTGTTATCACATCGTAGATGAGATCATCGAAGCTAGAGACGACATCATGCTTTCGAGAGCCAAGGATAATGTTTCGTTCCGAGTAAGCAGCGAATGTGTGGCCATGGTGTGCGACCCTCAGGTTTTCAATAGCCGAGGTATGAGAGAAGATGGTTTTAGAACCAAGCAATTCAAGATGCCGAAGATCGTACGCAACTATATGCCAAGATTTTTCCTTTCTCACCGAGACGTATAAGATGTCTTTAACGCTTTCACCAACCTGGGCCGAGTCGACGAACACGTCGTGTAAGCGGTCACAATCCAAAGTTATGTGCTCTTCAGATCCAACACCCGTTGTCCAGTCAATGAGCCAGACAGAACCGCCATAGGACGCAACCCAGAGAAGATTCGGAGATGTCGCCGAGGGACGAACAGCGGCGATCTGATCTCGTCGCCCATCGACCCGTGATAAAGGGAGCTGTACTTTGCGTAAAAGGAGGGATTCGGGCGCGGAGAAGACTTGGAGCGACGTGTTGTATGCAAGAATCAGATGTCTATATCCATGTCAGCAGCTTGCCGAATACGGACGCCGTCGGGGACTGCGGTTCTTGTTCCTACTTCTCGTCTTCGGTCAGGATAGGATCTATGTCGAGCATTCGTCCTCCTACGGGCTTCGAGACACTCCATCTGCAAGCATTGGCCTTCACAGCATTGGCCTTTACAGCCCCGTCCTTTCGAGATCTTGACCGATGCTCGCGCTTGCCGTGCCGTTCGACCTGGTTATCCGGTTTGGCTTTGTCCAGCGGCATTCTTTCTTCGCCACCGAGCGCATTTGCGGCGCCGCCGGCTTGGGCGGGTTCGACTAATTCCGGTTCAATTGGTTTTCCATTCGTAGAGCTGGATTTCGCAGCAGCGCGTTCGTGTCTTCTTCGCTTTCGTTTCCCATGCTCGTCGAGTTCTCGCTTCCGCTTGATGGCGATGGCCTGGTCGTGGTCGGCTGTTAGAAGACGGGTGAATCTTTCATCAGCTTTCGGCGAGGCTGCAGAGCTCACCCCGGCGGTTGTTACAGGCGCCATAGTTCTAGGTTTGCTTGGGCGTCGGGAAATGGCAAGTGACCTCCTGGAGTCGAATGGCGGGCCAAACCTCTGTAAAAAAGTTCACAGCATAGCCCGAATCTTTTCCCTGCGGAGAGGCTGCGATAAGCAACTGATAAGAACTTTTTCGTATGCGGGCCTGGAGGGTTCAAGGCCCATACCCTTCCATGATTGGCCAAAAGTTAACAGAGCACCCACTCTGGTACCTAGGCTAGCCTGGACGGGACCCTGGCTACTTAGAGGCAGGCCGCAATAGGCAGGGACGGTAGCGTAAGGCGGCGGGCTATATGTGGGGCCCGAAAGAGTCGAGTTTTGGGAAAAGCTTCAAAGACTTGTTCCTCGTCGCCTCGCCATTGTCCTTCCAACTCCAACCTCTGTTCGCCCACCGTTACCATTTCCTGTCGCCCGTAGACCACAGCGCCATTCATAAGGAACGACGATTGAACAAGATGATTATTCCGATTCGTTGCTTTTCCTGCGGGAAGGTGGGATTCTCTACCATCGGACATGCGCCATTCACAAGCAACTAACCCCCGGCGCACAGGTTACTGGAGACCTCTGGGAGCGCTATCTAAAGCTCATAGATGAGGGCATCACCGATGGGTCCGTTATCCTCGATACCCATAGACCCGAATGTGGCGCTTACACTTCTATGCAGCGATGCGATGGACCAGCTCGGGCTCAAGAGATACTGCTGCCGTCGCATGATCATGACGCACGTCGACCTCATCGAGAAGCTGCTGAAGTGAGCTCCCCGGCCTTCTGTCCCGAGGCGATTACCGAGCAAACCCAAGAGGGTCAGAATAGAAAGGACAAGCTACTAACGGTAACTCAAGGTACACGCCAGACGGACGAAACGAGAAGAAACTTCAATTGGGCAAGGACGACTAGAGCATACGTATGGAGTGGCTTTAGGACCCACCAGTGGGAAAAATTGCATATTAAAGGGCGTTTTGATTGAGCGGGTTTATACAACGGCGTTGGTCGCAGGAGTGGATACAAACACTGCTTTTTACGGCGTAGACAGGGCCCGACGGGAATAAACATTGTATTTTCACCCAGTCGAGGTTCACGCGCAAAGAAAATCTGGTTTGGATGGATACCGGAAATGGGAACGTGGTCATACTACTTTACCCGTATCCCTGGGCAGAGGATCTCGAGCCCAGCTCTTAACTACGAGGAAGTGGACTTGAGCCTCCAAACAACCGCGGCTAACCTTTATCATCAACGGGTTGTTCCACATGACGAGCCCTCAATAAGCGCAGTTAGTCATACTATCAGAAACCGCTATTATCTTCGGGATTCGAGCCTTGTTTCAGCTTTGGGCACTTTGTGGCTGTCCGTAGGATGAACTCGCTTGTTAACTGTAGGTGGGCGCTTGTCCATGTGGTCTGCCATGGCGACTCTTGAGCCGCCACTACTCGATAACACCGCCTTAGGCTACGGCCACAATATTTCTGGGGGACCACGCGAGGCTGAAACCGCCATGATGTTGATAGATACGGACGTTTCTATCCATTACACTACAAGCATACGCGTCTTCCGGGGTTAGCCCATCTTGCCACAGCGTGAACCTTGTCGGCAAACTCCGTTTGAGTATTGCCTTGGAAACCTTGCTAATGTAATGTCTTGAAGCATCTGCAGGTCAATGATCGGCCGGCTTTGACTAGCAAGTTTGCCGCATATTGGGCGCACTTTACACCACTCTACAACCAATGGAAGAACATGGCTTGAGACATCTACAAGAATCAGTCTCAGCTATTGACTGGTCCATCGCTCGCTCTTGACCCCAGCACCATTTCCCTTTCTTTCTGATTGCAACACCTCATAGTAAACTCGGTATACTTCGTAGGCGAAGCATTATAATAGAATCAAACTAACCAGGTTCAGATAGTGACGGGGATGAACTGCAGATACGTTCTTCAGGTGTCGTGACATGGAAAACATCCATTTGGTTCTTCAGATGCTGAGCAGAGCCTCTGAGTAGGCGAGGCTGTGATGCCAGATGGTGAAACATGGCAGATAATCAAACATGGAAAGGCCGCCAAGGCTCGCGCTTAGCTGTGTTTCCCGAGACACTACATATTTTCTAGGGGGCATTATTAATAGATATGCGTTTTTTGCCTTCACTGGCAACCTTCCGGGCTATGCTGTGCTCCGGTTGTACTGATCAGATAATGTGACGACCAGAATGGCATAGGCGGAGACTTAACTATTAGTGTGCTGGCTTGACGGTTGTGTCTGCCTCGAGTGACGGTGCTTACAGTCACTAATTACGACACACTGAAGATGCGCACTCCTCACGCCACGTAGCCACGCAGATATTTTGGTTGGAATGTCGATCTGACCAGGTTGGAATGATGTTGGTTCATGCCTACAGTCCAGTCCGTCACCGCCGGTCAAAGCACGTCCGGAGCACGGATATGTCTAATTACGGCAAGATTAGCATATACCAGAACGCGTTTATGCGGCGTTGGGTTTAATACAAGCATCCAGGGACAACAATGCTTCGCTTAATGATAAACTACGAAGCGCGCTCCAATTTTAAAAGAGGATAATATGATAACAACAACGAAAAGAGGTGGCGGAGGTGTTCCCCGAGTCGTATATCGGCCCATAGATGTCAATTTAGTCAATGTCAATCTCGGACTTACTTCCTTCGCACCTCCTTCGCACCCCATATTCACATGCTTCTGTCTCACCGCCAGAATAATCCAATTATATAAACAACATCCCAGCCTCAACTTTCCAGCTTGATGCAGCCCGGGACCAACAATTACCAGGGCCACGGAGCAAAGGGCGGTGGTTTAACATGGCTTCCCCAGAGCCCTTGCAAAAGTACAGCACACGGCCTTTTCGTTTTGTTAGGATACCTGCTGCATATCGGAGATTTACCAACCATGCAGCTGGAGGATTACGCGCATGGTGCCAACAAAAGAAACATATTCTGGAAAAGCGCCCCCATCCAGAAACCCACATTGTAGAATAGCCTTGTTCATTTGATTTATTCATTTTTTTCCCTCGCGTTCTTTCCTTACCTCGCTTCTTTGTACACATGGTGATTCCGTGTGCCATGGCGTAGTTATGGCGCCACGTTTCTCAGCTCCCCTCCGCATATTCTCGACCGTCACACACTAGACACCCGGCAATACCGCGTTCAGTTGGGCGGGTGCTTGACTAATTGTAGAGGTTTCTATTTCGGCGCGGTATTCATTGGCCAATGAAATGCCGGACCCTCCATCTGGGAACACCTGCTTACCAGGGATCAAGGGTGAATGAAGACTCAAACTGGCGGGGAGAGAGCCGGCCATGAGAAATGGACCTCCATTGCTGTATGAAAATGCCCCAAAAAAAAAAAAAAAAAAAAAATCTCTGCTCGCTTACTATAGCCTCACAGGCAGACTTTCTCTCGACTACTCAACGGGAAACGAGAGGCATGTCATGCTCAAGCCGACCTGCCGGTTCTCCGATTTAGCCCCCAACACCCTGGGCAGGACTGGAGAAGAGTACGACAAAAGACTGGGCAATAAAATGTACTTTATGATTTGTAGCCTGCAATGACAACGCACGACGCGCTATGATGGAGCAGCTGCTGAAGCTAGAGCACGGCGTTGTTCACGTCGATACCAACAGTCAAGTGATGAGAAGACTCCCAGCAGGTCATGATGTACGATGTACAGCCGTTTTCGCGAACGCTGCAACGGCCCACAAGGTGGCCCGGCTAGTCCTAATGAGATAGAGGGACCAGATCTTCGGGACACTCACTACCAGCACCCGGCGAGACACCTGGCAGGAATCACTGCCCGGGCTAGTGTCTGCCTTAGCGGTATGTTAGCCTATAATGGAGGTTATTCAGAGACCTACAAGTACCAGTACCTACCTAGGTCTAGATACCCAGGGAGGTAAATGGGTGTCTAGTCTACTTAGAGGTACCTACCTACAAGTAAGTACGTAGACGGCCTAAACGAGCACTGCCTCTTAACTGCGTATCCAAATTGACAGCCTCCATCGGGCAGTATCACCGAGCCCTCCTCAACCTTCGGCAATGAAACCGGCAAGAATCATCAACTCAGAACCGAGACAATTTGCAGCAGGCAACATGCGCCGTCTGACCAACGCCGTAAAACAAGAAGCGAAAAAGGCAAGACATACACACGGTCTGCTATTGATAGAGGCGCGAGCGTGGGGGACTTGGCCTGTCTCGTCAAACCGAGAAGCCAAGCCCGAAAGAGGCCGATCCACCAGCGTGTCCACGCGGTCGCGGGGATCGGACAGGTATTAGCTCGCCGGCGGGGGTGTCGTTGGATCTGTGTTCTTTTGCTCGTCCGCCCGCATCGTTGGGCTTCTATCTAAGACACGCGCACGCGCACGCGCACGCACGCGCGCAATACCGGGCGGGCAGCCCCGACATCGAGAGCAGGAGGGTACCGGAAAAGGCCAGGTCCTCTCGCCTCCGCGCTCTCATGTTGTTCATTGTCCATTCATGATTCATGTATGTACCTGGATAAGGTACGTACTATGTAGGTACGGGGATGCGGTATGGTCGGTGATGGGAATCCCCTTTCCTGTGACTCGTCGGATGAAGCGGTCCACAGCTCCTTAAGCGCCGAGGGCCTGTGTGCCAATGTGCCATGCAGACCACCCATGGCTGCCAGAGACCCTCATCAGAGACCCTCTCTCCAGACAGGATCCAGAGACCCTCATCTCCTCGCCCAGACTTGAGGCTTGGCGGTATTCTACTGGCCAGCCCGTCCTCTCCAGCGCAAAACGCAGCTGCGCGCAGGACTGGCTCAGTCGCGAAGCAAGATACTCGCATCTGCATCTGCACCGTCCCAACGTGCCATCGCCAGTCAGTCAGGACAGCGGGACAGCCGGGCGAGCCCGCCAGCGCAGTGTCGACCAAGAGCTACATCGACGAAGAGCCTCCGTGCAACCCCAAATTTGGGCGCAGGCGGGGAGATCCTTCGACTGGGGGCGCTTGCTCGCACTTCCGTGGCGTAGTGTATGCTGTACTTTGGGTACGCGTGCGTACAGTTATGGTGTCGCTCGCAAAACTTTCCCCTTTCCCGCGTCCTCCCCTCCGCCTTGTCCTGGCTTGAAATATATTCCCTCGTGGTGTTGTACGCCATACTGCGACCGCCATCTTGAAGGATTCCTAGCCCTGCTAGCTTAACCACGCCTAGTATCCGAGGTCTAAGTACGTACATAGGTACTTGGTACAGCTGTACGGTAGCCGATTTGGGTTGCAACCTCTGCGGTGGACCTCTCTCGAAACCTGGTCCTCGTTGAATTCGAGCGCAGGCGCATCTTCTGCCCCTCCTCTATTTAATAATCTTCAAGCTTCCGCACGTTGCTCCCGTCGGCGTCTTGCTAGTCTACGCCTTGGGACATCGCTATATCCTCCAGTTGCCCAGTTTCAGCACATACCGTCTTTTTTTTTCTGAACCCCTACAGACAGATCGACGCCGCTGGTCGCCTCGGCCCGTAGCCGGTCCATAGCATTGGGACGGTGTAGCTGTCATCAAACAGGCAGGCAACCTAGTATCACCCGGCGCTTCTTCTGCGTGGCGCTTAGAAACGCGATTAAGCCTGCGTCAACCCCGTCTACAAACGCTGCCTGCCTTTTCGACCGGTCTAGTGGCTGCGACAGTCTTGGATTTACTAGGTAGTCATGGCTCTCGAAGGCCCGCTGAGGTCGTCAACTGGCAGTATATTATCCAGTTTCTCGCCCCATTCTGATATGTCGGTCACGTCGCCGAACTCGCCTGCCCTCCAACCTTCCTTTCGCCCAACGTATGTAGCTACGACCTCTATTCCTAGCTATATCCAATGGCTAACATGCTCAGGTCCTCGGGTTCTGCAGGACACAGCTCGCTGCGGCCATCCTCAGCTGCCGCCTCTCGATCCTCATCGGCTCCCTACCAACTCATGAGTCCTAGTGACATAGTCGGCCCTTCACCAGTTACATCTGTTGGGACGGAGGCGACAGAAATCGAAGACGAAGCATCCGATGAAGCGCAGTCACCCCCCGGTACTACCAATCCAGAGCCTCACCCACAGGTTGGTAGTGCCAAAATAGCGCGACGGTGCCAGTTACTAAAATTGTTAGCTACTGAAGCTGCGGGCCAGTATACCCGATCGATCTCAGCAACCCGCAAACGAAGAAGCGGTCTCGGTCATTCACGCCCCTGAGAGCTTCCTGAATTGGGTAGGTTAACCATTCCATGCAGAGCCATAGGCATACTCATGATAGTAGGCCGGGTCAGACACATCCTCAAAAAGACCAGAGCGCACTCAGCGAACTTCCCCTAGGCGGTCACCCAAATCTGAAGACATGAATATCACGCCCCCCAATGATCGGGCTTCAAAGGTACTACCGCTCTGCACCCTGCTAGTTCTAAACTAATTACGCAGGCTAAATCAATGGGCTTACCAACGCCTCCACCATTATCCACGGATATCAAACCCGCTCGGTATAGCCTTGATAGCGAAACACCTAGAGCTCAGAACCTTCAAGAAGTGCTGAGCGAGTCCTCAAGGATACGTCCTAGCAGCGCTAGTAGTCTAGAGCGTAAGCACCATGAATATTAACGCCCAATTCTCTAACTAATTTACCCAGTCATCCCTGAGACCAAAGAGCCCGAAACAGACGTTGACCCAGATGCCGAAAGCTTCGATGACGAAGATTACTCAACCCCAGTCCGAGGAGAGGGAAGGCAAAAAGATGACATTCCGTCTTCCCAGTCAGTATTGAAAGAGTGCTGGGTGCTGTGTAATACACTTGCAGGCCTAAGCACTCACCACCGAGAAAGAGTTTTCAGCGCATCCGGTACGCCTGACGGATACGAGAAGGCCTGGAAATGCTGCTGGCGACTTTGCCAACGTCTCTATAATGACAAAGGTGAAACTGGTGAATCCTTTAATGTGAGGGCGGATCTGGATCTTTGTAGGGACTTCTGCCAGGCGCTTTTCGACATACGAACGCGCTCGGACGAAATGGCTGATTCCGTACTTCGTGTGAGCTTCGAATTAAACAACCAGTGAGTAACGTTACAATACCTCGGCTAGCCGTCGTACTGACTGTGAGAAGCCTATATAGCGCACAGGATAGCCGAAATCTGCCAGAGGCTTTCCAGGAACGGACCTTAGATTTCTATATCACTTTGTGCCACCGATTGATGAAGCAACGTGGACCATTGGCGGAGGAAACGAATTCCCTGCTTCACACTTGTTGGTCTTTGGCGGAGAATCTCTTCAGTCTACGCCAAAGTAAGAGGAACGGTGAGGAGCCGGACGAAGCATTGCTAAAATTAGCTTTGAATTCATGCTGGGATCTTTGCAACATATTCCAGGCAGGCTGGACCCAAACCCGTCCAGATAGAGGAACGCCGCGCCCCAGTCAATTTGGGTTTTCACATAACCGAGAGACAGACGCAGATGGTCGCACAAGCAGACAATCAAACCGCAGCAAAAGGGATGACCGAAAGCGTGACTCCTTGGAAAAATCCCGCAAAGCACAACCCGTACCTGAAACACCGGTTACCGAGTTCGAAGATACACCCATGTCGCCGGACAGTCAATCGCCTCAAGCGCCCAATATACTGGTCCTCGGGACCGACAGTAACAGGGGCGGACGGTGGTCGAGTAGCGCTTCGAATCTTTCTAGTTACTCTCAAAGTAGCCAACGAACTTCTAGCACGGCGACTACCACAGCGTCAGCCGAAGATGCCCACATCACGCGAATCAAGGCGCTCATCCTAAAGGCGGCGATGAACGTGGGCTTCGCACGGGATGGCGTATCCGACGGTCACAGCAACGCAGTCTCGCTGCAGCAGTTCGCCAAATCTTTGCCGGCTGGTTCGTTTGGCTCGCTGCCATGGCATGCCACACTGCTTCAAAACTACAAGAACCTTGTAGTGGCGGACTCTTCTTTCCGACAGGCTTCTACTCTACCACCACGTGGGAAACGGGTATCAGCCGCCGACATGGCCAAGAGTGTGGCTTTCATGACACCTCGAGCTAATCAGTACATGTTCCTTCGAGACTTATTCAAACTCGTGTTCGGGGTCCATGTTGAAGAAGTTGACTCCCGCAGAAACGCGACTATTGCAGTGTAGACAGCACATATATTCGAATTACTCCCTTCCCACTCCTCGCAGCAGTCCAGCCCAGTCATGCTTGCAGTTCCAGATATCCCAAGATCATCATATCCCTCTCAATACCGCCAATTTTGGGAGGTGGCCGAGCACACTTTTTCCTTGCCTTTCACGGAGATGAAGAGGGGTTAAAACAGTACCCTCGACCACTAAATGAAGATCGATTTTTGTCTTTTGCTACGACCTCACCACAGTTTTGCAGATACCCCCTTTAATTCAGCGGGCGTTTAAAGTGGTGTTTTTGAACGGATTCCTTCTGAAGTCAAAATAAAATACAACCAGCGCAACGGGCCGCTGTTTTGCTTCTCTTTCTCTTTTTTTTTTCTAGCTCCACGGCTAATGACCTGACGACATGACAACGTGGCTGTGTACAAGATGGATGATATTGGGGGCAAATAACCGCCCGCTGTGATAAAGATGCGGGCCTTTGGGCTAGCAATGCGTTGCGCTCAGCTGAAGACATAGTATGGGAATTCTGAGGGATTAAGATTTTGGAATATCGTCATCTCTTGGATGGGCTGGATCTTGTTCTTGTGGTGTTGTTGACGGGTGCGAGAGGAGCATTGTGGGCGAGTCGCGCCGCTCACGGGTCACTACCTTGAAAGCTGTTCAGTCTCGCTTTACGTCACAGCTGTATGGCATTCTACGGCGGGAATGATTGTGGTTCATCATACAGTGTTTCGATTGTTCCTCTGTACCTAATTGATTGTCTTTGGGTAGGGCCCATCACTAAACGCATGGTTCAGCATTTGTCAATAATTTATATACGCAGTGACAGTGACCACCCCACGGTGAACCACTGAAGAACGACGTATCTACGCTAGACTAGATACCACAGCCCTGGCGAGGGTTTGTGCACGGCTGTAATCTAGTAGATGGGATAGATCTCATGTTGGCCGAGGGCAAATGGAGAGTTCCGAAACGGGTATTTTGTGCGAGGTAAAATGAGACAGGTCAGAAGTAAGCCAACTCGGGGACATTTTTACGGAAGGTTTCCTGCGTTGAACATGTCACACTAGAGGTTACGGGTGGTGCAATTAGTGATTTGGGAACTACTACAAGTGGTGTTATTTTCGTGACTGAGACACTCAGATATCTAGAACGTACACTCGGAGAAATCGAAAAAGGAAAAATACAAGAATTGAAACAGAAAGTGCGAGAAGTTCATCGAAGTACCGTCACCTCCCCATCCCCTAGACCCCCCCTGGCAAAACAATGTCAAACCTCCTTGCTCGGTTTTGCATGCGTCGTGCCTAAGCCGCCGCCTTGTTCTTGAGAAGGATCCCGACGAAACAAAATGAAAGATAAACGAAAGATGGGTTAGACACAAGTCAAGCAGAGCTGGGTGCATAGGAGTCTCCATGTAAGGCGCGTGCAAGCCGATTTTCGGTACGAGTTGGAATAAAAGAGCGCGTGAGCCGCCTGCCGGCGAACACTGGTAAGCTCGGAAACAAAGGAAAGAATGGCGGTCTGTATTTACGCCGTGGGTGGGTGCGCGGACGAGTAGAGACGAGCAGCGTGGCTACATCGCTGTGGTCATCGCCAAATTCCCAACTGGTCCGGCGAAATCGATTCATCCCTGACCTCAATGACCATCCGCGCCCGCGCCAGCGGCTGCGTTGGGAGCGGCTGCGTTGGGAGCGGCTGCGTCGGGAGCGGCTGCGTCGGGAGCGTCTGGGTTGAGAAGCATCCCAATACTGTTGTTCGATACACCGGCCACCTCACGTTCCCCGCTCGGATTCTGGGGCCGGGGCTCCACGTTGCGGTGCGTGTTTTGCGGAGGCGGAGGAGGAGCAGGAAGGTTCCGGTAGACCAGTCCTCGCTGATTACCATATCCCGTGCCAGCCGGATTTCCCTGAAGGGGGACGGGCGGGTATCCGTCTAACATGCCAGCTTGATTGCCCTGAGGGAGGGCGGGTGGATATCCGTTCGGCATGCCAGCTTGATTGCCCTGAAGGGGAACGGATGGGTATCGGTTCCGCCTGCCGTTAAAAGAGCCGCCCAAGCCGCTTGTCGAAATAGACAGGGGAGTGAAGTCCTGAGGGGTGTTGAGCATGGATGTCGACGAGACGTGGACAGAAGACGGGCGAGTGTGACCATGGGTGTTGTGAAGCACAGATGTTGACGTCGGTCCCGAGACGTGAACAGAGGTCGGGCGAGTGCCATTCTGAGTGTTGTTGGATACAGACGTCAACGCCGGTCCCGTGGCGGGAGCAAAAGGCCGAGGCCGCGCACCGGGGCCGTAGGCCTCGTTCATCGCTGCAGCAACCTTCCGCATTTTCCTCAGTTTATTCATGGCTCGTCGTAATTGCAGGTCGACTTTCTGGTAGTGGGAGGGTACCATCGGCCCGCCCGCGGACAAGTCGGGCACGTAAATTGGGGGGATAACGCCCGGATATCCAGGTCCCAAGTCGTCGTCGTCATCGTCATCGTCATCGAAGGGGTCGCTTGGTTCTTTCCGTTTGGGCGCTGAGCTCGCGGGTGCCACCGCGGACGCGTTCGGCATCTGGACTCTAGGGTCGACAGCGGTTTCGCTGAGGATGTTTCCTAAGGCCGGGAGGCCGCCGATGGGTTGGGATATCGGTCCGGCTGCGGCCATCGGGTAACCATATAGCTGATTACCCAGGAGACTCGTTCCTCCTTGCTGCTGTGCACTGCTGCTGGAACTGGCAAAGGGCTGGTGGCCAAGGTCGATCATTGCCTGGCTGGACGTATTTGCCGCCATCATGTTATCATACCAAGCCCAGTCTAGAGCTGGGAATGAGTAATCATCAGGTAGCTGGATCTGCGCTGGCTGATTTGGGGCGCTGGCGTGTTGTGGGTGGTCAAGAAATGAGAACTGCCCAGCGTATGATGAATACTCTGGCATCTGTTGATAGACCTGGTGCTGGTGTTCAGAAAACACATTGGCTTCGAGTGATACTTGAGCGGTCGCCCCTTGCTGTTGGAGGTTTGGCTGCCCACCTTGCGAATTGATGACAGGATTCGAGCTCAAGCCTCCCCCGTAGTCTTGGGCGTTGGGGTCACCGGACATGGTGTTGCTGGACAGAAAAAATGTATCATTGAAAGACGGTATAGTGGCTGAGTCTTCAGGGCCGCTCGTCACTATACCCGCTCCGGGATTGCTGTGAGATGGATTTAGCAGCTTTTCAGAGACGGATGTTCGGGTTGGGAACAGCGCGTAAAGGGTGAGGATGACTTACCCGTAGAGAGGATCGTTTCTGTACATCTCTGTTACGTATTGTACTTGGTCGGCCCCAACTTCAATACCATAGAGCATACTAAATGCCTCGGCCGTGTTTTCATAGAGGTTATTGGTCTCTCCCTGTGACATCATCCTCACTGTTCTATCTAGGATGAACTTGATTTGTTCTTCCGTGCAACCTTCCATGTTAGTTCGGCAACTGTGTCCACTCGAGGTACGTGATATGTGTTGCAAGCGGTCCTTGTGGAGATGGATAAGAAGGGACAGGAGAATGTAAGGAGTTTTTCCTAGTGAGTGTTGGGAGTGATGGATGTACTGCCAGAGGAGGGAAAGTTTCAAGGTGTCAGGGTGACAGGTCTGGTTTATATATTTATCAAGAGACCCTGGTGTTTGTATTGTTATGAGAACACGTTACTCGGCAACAATGAAGCAGCTCCCGAATAATATTTACAAGTAGCAGCGATTACCACATTCAGCCATTGAGGCCCATTAATCTGTGGTGAATGAATGGCCACGAGGGAAGGTAATTAATTCCTTGCTCATAGCTTCTGATTGTGTGTCTAATGGAAGTTTGGTAAATGGATCACCGAAATGACCACATTTAATGGTTGGAAAAATATCACACTCCAGTATATGCGCATCGGACAGAATCGCAAACATCTGCACAATGGAGGGAATGCAGACAGAAGTGGCGGCGGCGAATGCCCACAGTATGACAATAGATATGGCCATTGTCTTCATTACCTTATTATGAACCAACACAAGACAAACTACACTTCATTTGACACCGATTGCTTCCCAAAAATGGCCCACCAGCACTCGACAATTTGTGGCTCATCATCGTCGCCCCAATCGTCTTGCCCAGTAAGGACATGCTCCTCCAAGGGTGCCAAATGTAAGGGGCCATCATTCATCCTTGAACGAAACTGCAGCACCAATCTCTTGGTTGTTTCGTCTCTCATTGGCACCATAACGATGGCTCGCGAGTCTACGCTATCACACAACTGGTCATGGATTGCTGAAGATAAGAGGTATGGGTGATCATCGTCGTAGAGAGGGTCAGCAGCAAGTATTACCTGAGATTTGTTAGCGTAGAACACGGACGGCCGAGAGGCCAGTACTCACGTTGAACTGATTGCCCTGTGAGAATCTTGCGTCAGTATGGCGCTTAGAACCCCAGGTTAAAGCACCTGAACTGACTTGCCCACCGTGTCGTTCAACTGTGGCTCGGTTCTGTTCTATATTGAATTCGAGGTTTGGCATAATGTCAGGCAGATCACTGAGGACGACTTCCGTCTGCCACATGGAAGCCGCGGCAATACCTAGGAGGCCCGTCCCCGAACCGAGCTCCAGGACGCTTAAAGAGTCCCGGCAATCTGGGGCTAGGAGCTGGCTTAAGGATCCAAATGAGAAGCTATCGAGTAGTTGCGCCATGAGAAATGAAGAGCCCCAAGTCTTGTGCCCCAAGGAGTCACCGGTGATAGGCGGCTCCCGTATGATCAATTCAAAGGGAACCTCTCTGTTCCGGAACGGCCACCTTCGAGTAATCTCGCCCATGCCTGCTCGTCCACATCGTTGCGAGAGACAGCGGCTCGCCTCCTCCCAGATGACCTCCTTCTGGTCATCATCAGCTATCCACCGCAGACCGTTACTAACAATACCGGAAAGATAGGCGATGACTTTGCGGCGGTATCGAGCTGTGTCTTCTTTATTCTCGCTGGAGGTCTTCTTGAAAACCGCAAACTCCCAAACTACTGGCTCAACATGAAGTTGCCTCAAGCAAGCCAGTAAGTCCTCGCAAGACGGTCTCTGCCAGAGTTGAGGAAAATCCTCTGGGTCAACGTCACGGTATGATTCGACCATGTTCTGTGGTGCAACAGCCGACGGCCGAGAGAGACCTGGGTCACCGGAGGCAAGACATGGTGATGGATTGAGGGCGATGCATTTTGCACCGACTTGTAAGAATTATCGACGACATGGTATTGCCTAACCTGCCCTAACCTAACCTAACCTAACCCTGAGCGGCTTCGTCCTGACGATAAAATAAGGGGGCAAAAATTGAAAATACAAGCCACATTTGGAGCCCTGAATAGTGTGGAAGCCACAGTTGGGGGAGCTCGTGCCACACACCATCAGTGCCCACTGCCCATCGTGCTCTTATCGATAAGTCGGAGCTTCCACTATGACTCGAAATTTAGCATCCCGTACCTTTGCTCCTCTCTTTTTCCTCTTCTTTCCTCAAGCATCGTCCTCATCAAGGCTGTGTTTCCGGGCCACACACAGAACGGCTGCGCCAGTCGCAGCAGTTCGTCGGCTTCGTGCTCCTCGGAGCACCAAGCCGTATTTCCCCGCCCGTGAGAAATTCGGAGTACGCTTCACCCCCACCTGTGCCTCGCCCTGCGCGGGGGCTCCCACAGGTCTGTCCGTGAGGACCTCGCGTGATAAACGCCTATGATTGGCATCAGAGACGCAGGGCCTTCCCTTGCCGTGCATATCCGAAAGGAGACGACGGCTTGAGGTTGGTTCCTATGGGAGAGTCGTCATGAAGCTTGTGCGGATCACTTCAGTGCAATACACAGCCTCTTTTATAGAGAATTCAATTCCGATCACTCTGATGGGGACGATGCTTCACTTTTTTTTCCCTCAGGTACGTCATGTTATAAGCTCGCATTCATTCAGGTCTAGGATGCTACTAACGAAATGGAACCCCTCATGACTGCCCCGTCTAGGTTCCTACGTCTCGGAACCGTCACAGATTCACTTCGTTGGTCTCCCCGCTTCACCCATACCGTTGCTGCCGCATGACTTCGTGTCGCTCCGTTATCAAGCCCAAGGACCTCATTAGGCTGGATGCCCTTCGCCGTCTTCAGGCCAGGTGTTGGGGTTGTCCTGCTCATCATTCACCGGCCAATGGTTTGAGTCGTGCTCTTCGTGCTTTGTGTCCTCAGTCGTGTCTCTATTTTCAGACTTATTCGCGCGTGTGCCCTTCATCGTTCCCTCGGTTGACCTTGTTGTATTCTTTGATTTGTTTTTGTCGAACTGGTGAAAATTCCTGGCCGCTGGATTCTTAGGATTGACCAGCTTTTCTAGCTCGGCCAGCTCTTCTAGAAAATCTACGCAGGCAGCCTCATTTTCGACGGCCCTCTTGCTCAGACCAACGACGAGGTTGCCGGCTGCTCGCATCTTGTCTAAGTGATGCTGCCGATTATCATAGGCGTTACTATAACTGGAAGACCAGGTCTCTATTAGAAGCTTCGTTGCTTCATCGAGTTGCTCCAGACTGCTTTCCAACATAATTCTTCGGATAGCGAACTGTTGATCGTCCTCATTTCGGTGCTTGGGCTTACTAGTGAACTCCACTCTTTTTCGCCAGATTTGCCGGAGGATGTCCGCTCCTGCGTAGAGCTTGATAGTATTCACTTCCTCCTTGTATTCGTCCAGAAACTTGAGCCAGAAATCTTTACTTTCTTTGATCTGCCCGCTTAATTGGCTTGCCGCGAGAGCGACCTTCGTCTCCGCCATCGTTCTTCTTATAGCTGGGGCTAGCTCGGGACGTCTTGCTGGAACACCCAGGCTATCTGCTGTGGATGCTGCTGCTATTCCAGAAGACTGCCGTCGTCGTTCAATGCGGATCCCATCGTTTACCCTAGTATGGGCATCAGGGTGAACAAAAAACGGACGAGCATACATATCGTAACGCCACAGCTCAGGACCAATACGGGTGTGCTAGCCTTAATGGCAACTAGGTACTATGATGTGTCCCTCTTCTTCGTTTTTGATGTTGTACAATGTTGTTGGAAGTGTGGCCCTCTCCGTGCTGGGGGCTTTTTATCAACATGGACTGGCCATTTGCTACGCTACTGGTCCATTATTGTGCTTGTCGGTTTGAGTAGGTATTGAGACAAATGTACAGCAACCCTCTGCCGTTGTGGTAGGACTCTCATGCAAACTCCTTACTGCATGAAGCTTGGCTACACGACATTGTCGTTACGTTCTGTCTTGTCAAGCAGACTGTTGTGCGATGTCAGTCTTCCTCTGCCAGAGATGCAAACAGCTGGGCATTTGTGCTTCTTGATTCTGGCTAAGCCAAAGTTTGACCCGTCTTTGGTCTGCTCTCCGGTTAGGAGTAACAATTATTGCCACAAACAACCACATTCTAGTCTAGAAAGGCCGAACAGCATGGTACCTCAGAAAGAGCACCGACATGGTTTAGATACATGATCAAATTGAAACTCATGTACCTGAGACTTTTAAGGTCAAAGCTTTGCCTTCCGTCTACCCCTAGGAGCCGCACTGCCCTGGGGTATCACCAAGTCCAGGAGTGAATACTAGCAGCCGGTCGGTGTGGCCGGTGTGGCCGGTGAAGCCGGGTCTACACGTGCCTTTATGTTGCTTTCTGGAACCACCACAGGCAAGCCAATCACACCCTTCACATGCGTGAAGTGATCTTCATTGAGTATCACCTCCGGGGTGACAGGAGTTTTGGAGAGCACCCAACCTCCTGAGTTGAGTAACGCTCTCGCCCGGGTTAGATTATTCAGGACCCTGCTAGCTAGCAGTCTGTCGAACATTGTAGCCCTCTAGCCTTCTGGTACGACAAAGCGAGCTTGCAAAATTCTAGCTCAGCAGAGATCGTCCGTATTACCCGTATTGAGCAACCTCTTACAGACCATGTGCGCGCACCGGCAAACTCGCAAAATACCCTTGAGACCTCGCCGTCTGGTAAGACTCGAGGGTACACGGGGCGAGGCGGACTAGATAGCTTGACAGAGAATGAAGATGCCCATTGGGCGCTCGGTCAGCTCTGCGCAAGTTTCATCTTGCGCAAGATGGGCATAGCATCAGGGGTCCCTGAGGAGTCCGTGATAAAGGACGCTTCCTACTCGTGTCACTCTCCTGTTGAAACCTCGGTATTTTTCCGTAAAAGTGTGCTACCGGAAATCTTGCAAAGCTGAACACCCCATAGTGCAGGCCGCCGTCCCTGTTTGTTGAAGTTGGTCGAGGTTCGGGTACGGCCTCTGACAAGGCTCACATCTGACGGACTAGAGTGGACGCAGCATTCATCCCACAACTTGTTCAGCACTGCCTATCTTACTGCTTTCGTTTCTTTTTGAGGACTTTGCGGCGATAGCAGCCGCGTGATGCCTTTACACAGCCATCAACCTGAATCCTGGCATGTACTCCTCCGGCGCTTAACACAGTATATACTACGCCTCCCTATCACGTGGACCATCGCTTATTGGCCATCTGCTGCATGGTGCTGTTGTCTCACCAGATCGCAACTGATAAGTTTTTTTTTAGCCGTCAGGTAACCGGTATATACAACCACACAACATCTCTACATGTGCCGATGTACCTCGAAGTAGTGCTCCTGGACACAATGGCCCAAGCGCGTCTATTATCTGCTGTAAACGCGCTCCGATCGTCGTGCAACATTACCTGTGGATCTGCCGAGGCTCCCAGGCCGAAATGCGTACGCTGCCTACTTACACTGCAGGTCCTCTCTCCGTGTCACGCCAGATGC
Source organism: Xylaria palmicola (assembly GCA_022385595.1). Lineage (NCBI taxonomy): Eukaryota > Fungi > Ascomycota > Sordariomycetes > Xylariales > Xylariaceae > Xylaria > Xylaria palmicola. The sequence continues at coordinate 139,082 of MU281347.1, forward strand.
TACGTGCTGGGCAAGGTAACACGACAACCGCTCGGGCCCCTGCCCTCTCCGGTAAGCCCCTATCATGTTTGCCATGAGGCAGGGCGGAGGAGCACCCGGCTGTTGTACGCCCACATATTGAAACCCTTGTGCATGGTATCACGACCGCCAGGTGCGCTATTCTCCGGGGCTGAGCGGATTTATTCTTGTGTGCGTGGTCGAAACGGGAGCCGCTCATTTCACGCCGCGGAACTCACCTTGCGCCAGGCAGGCAGCGCATGCGCCTGGCGCGCCCCCCGTCGTGCCCGGCCATCTCGAGATGGCTGCATCGGCCCTGCACCGTTTCATGTAACCTGGAGCCTCATGGCCTCGCCCTCGTCCAGGTAGGTACCCGCCGACGCGGCAGAGCTACAGAGAGCCCCGTATTCACAAGTACATTACATGTCACGTGTACGAGGGTGGAGATGTGGACGGGACATTATTATCCAAGCCGGAATGACGACAGAGAGGATGGATAGATAGTACCAGCCTCGAGTCATCTTTTCCTGGCGGCCCGGGTAGTTATGGGGAGGGCCTAACCCAGGAACTGACTCGATCGAGGCGCGATCACGTACCCACATGATTCTCCCCTTTTCCCCCCCCTGGTCCTAAATCCGGACGTCCGCACACTACGCCCAGCCGGCGTGCCTGCTAAGGAGGGTCCGGCGTCCATCGCGTGCGTACCTGGCCTAATTCAACAGCTAAGAGAAGGGGATCCATGATTTACGCAACAAACTTACCAATCACGAACGGGGCAGAACAGAAACAAACTCCAGAGTGTAATCAAGCATCTTTTTTTTTCTTTTCCAAGTAAATGTAAAATGTTCAAAGCCGACAAAGTCTCTGACTGGTAAAACCGGACCACCCACGCATTGCGTGGGCCTATCTATACCTTTCCTGCTGCCTTCCTTTACGTACGTTGCCGCGTGGATGTGCGGAACCGATGCCGATCAACGCCGATCCGGCAGAAGGAGCCGGGGGAGTGGTGTTATCTAGGTACCTACCCGCGCAGGTGGATAAAAGCAATGGTGATTGATTATAGGCATCCATCCTTAAGAGTCTCGATGCTTGCAGGGTTCTTTCGTCTACAATGCCTGTTTTCTCTCTCCCCCCCCCACTTGCATTCGGGGAGGGAAGGCCGGGAAAGAAAAAAAGAAGACAAAAGAGGAGATCCTATCCTTGTGACATAAACAAGAGTAAATATTTAGAGGAGATATTGTGCGCATACCACACAAAAGCCAAGAAATTACGATCATGATTTCTTTCTATGATATAAGACGAAATAAAATACAATATTTCGAAAATAAAAGACAAGCAAAAAAGCCAGGGAGGGAACAAGAGAGTCGTCGATGGATAGCAGAGACGCGTCGTCCGCAGGGGATATCTACTTAGTTGGTAAGGTATGAATATAGTAGCACAACAACGATTTCTTCGCTCATCAATCATTGACCAGTAAAGCAATAATCCAATTCGCGCAAATTACTATGTCGCGATTCTGACCTATTCAGTACGTACATACAGGTTACTTGCTATATCTGAAAAACAACGCTGCGCAAAGTGTGATACCAGTGACCCCTACGTGAGGTTCCCCTAATAAAAGACCAGGCCGTCCCAATGGCCCACTGCCAGTCTCAGTCCGATGTTTAAAAAAATTCAAGGAGGTCCTAGTAAGCCGTGCTTTCCTGACCACACTCTTTGCCAACGCCTAATTCCATATGCTTGTGGCTATGCTCCTGGCTGACCTTCTCGCCTTGCGAGGAAATAACAGATAGTAGCCTTTTCTTCCCCCAGAGCGCTGAGTATACATCTGTGCGCAGAACCATGACATGCAGAAACCAGTGTCTCTAAATCCAGCTGCAGGCTAACTCATCAAAGGCCTCTCTGATTCTGCTGGGGGGCAATAACGACCAGAAAGAAAGGTTACTGCGTCGGTATATGACTTCCCAGCCCATGAACCCGAAGGCCTTTCTCGGCCTTGTCGCCAATTACTTTGCATATCCGAATATCTCTTACACCATAGCGTCTCTACCGCGACAAGCCATTTAAAAACCATGTTGTGTATCTTTGGGCGTAAGACCATGAATGTTCGTACAGGGGTAGACAAGATAAGTGAGGGAGTACAGAGCCTATGCCGCGGCAGCAACAGCTCGCTGAATATCCCGCTTCATAACGACAAGCCGCGCACGCATATCGAGCAGATCGGCAAGCCTATCATCCGGGGGGTCTTTCATCGCAGCAATTTCGTAGTGAAGAGTCTCATATTTTTCATAAAATTTCGTAAATATGTGAGCTTGCACCAAGATGTCCTTTGAGATTCGGGGTTTCTTCGCAGGCGGGGTTGGCGTTGTCTCAGGGGACTCCTCCGCGGACTCCCGCTCCTTTCGCTTCTTGCTGGCTGTGGCGTTGGATAGCACCGCCGATGTCCCGGAGTTCGGTGCTAAAGCATTAATCGTAGAGTTACGAGTTTGGCCGCGATCGCGCCCGCGCTCCCGATCTCGTTCTCCATTACGCTGTTGCGGCGGGTGCTGGTGCGGGTGGTTCGGCGGTCGTTGACTCACTATGCGTTCATCAAGATCGGACGCATTGGTCGGCGGCGACGTAGCGAGAGGCGAAGACTTCGTTGGTGATGTGTTCTTGCTTTTCATTGTTAAACTTGAGGTGATGGTGCTGTTTGTCCCCCGAGAATTCTGGCTTGCGTCCGATGCCCGATGTTTCATCGGCTTGGGTTCCGAGACAGGTTTAGGTAGCTCCTTCGGCTTGATGCGCTTGCTCAGAGGCGCCCCGGAGCTAGAGCTGCTGTCTTCATCCTCCCGGGGACGTTTCTGAGGGGGTTTGCTTGTCGTTCCCGCTGCCCCTATTATTGGTCCCCGAGGAGCCCGAACGATGGGTTTTGGTCTAGCTTTAAGAGGGATTGGAGGAGCGGCCGGCTCCTTTGGCTCCTTTGGCTCCTTTGGCTTCTCGCTCACTCTCCCCACCGGCTTCTCAATCGGTTTCCCGGCCGGTTTCCCAACCGGTTTCCGAGGGGGCTTCGGCTTCGAAACAGCCGTAGTGCTCTGCGATTGAGGGGCTGCTTCTTCGCTAGTGTCTGTGTCATAGACGAACTCCTCAGATAGAACCCTCTTGCCTTTCTCTTCTGCAGCCTTGACCTTGCTAGTCGGCTTTTTGGGTGCAGGTTTCTTTGGGTTGTTGGAAAGAAGGCGTTTTGTCTGGGCCTCTCGTTCACTTATTTTCTTCGGTTTGTTCGTGATCGGCTGAGAATTTGACCTTGACATTGCTTCGCCTTTTGCCTTAGTGGAGTCAATATCACTCTTATGCCCTTCGTCTGCTTTCTGGACCGAGATCTTTGGGGCCGGGGTAATCGTGCTTTGCTTCGCTATTGTCGCTTGCAGCTTGCTGAGTACGATGCCTTTACCCCTCTCTTCTCGTGGGAGTAACCGATCCCAAACGGGGTCGGATAACACCACTCTTTGCTTGTCATATACTTTGATAGCATTGTCGATGGCGGACTGGCGATCTTCGGGTGTGTCATAGTCATAGTTCCAGGCGTCTAGTTCTTTCCAGTATATTTTCTTCAAGCTCCACTTCTCTGTCGACTTGTTGAAATCGGCGACTTTCTCAACAGTTGGTTTCAAGTCCGAGTCCGCCCCTGTCCAAACATGCTTTAAGTGTTGGAATGTCTGATCTCTGGCTGCCAACTCGTGGACTAGCACAGTTCTCTGTTCCTTGTTCTTCTCTAGGACTTGTTGGGAGGCAGCGAAGGCGTGATTTGGAGAAGATACACCGTTGAGAGCGGGACTTGAAGGTAATGATCGTGTTGTCGCATTCGATAGGACGGTCGCCATCGCGGATCTCCCCGCTGGGAGAAGATTAGCCCCCTTTGGGTTACCATTGATAACTTTTGGTCTGTTTGATGTTAGCTTTGTAAGCCGAGGCCGGCCGAAATTATCGTACCCTTTGCCGCTCCTTTGAGCATACGAGCCAGCTCGAGTATCAGCGTCCGAGTCAGCCCCGGATGAAGAAGCACGGCTGGCATGCTTTGCAGTGACTTTCGTCACCTTCTTTACCGAGAGGGACGTGGGTGGTTTCTTAAGGATTGACATGGTGGGGTGCGGTAGTCGCTGGGTTTTGCTTGTAGGATTCGCGAGATCTGTGAGATATAGCTCGTAATTGAACGAGTCCGGGGTAACAGAGACATTTTCTTCTCGTGATCCGTAATGTAAAGACTAAATTATCGCACGGTCAGCTTATCGTTCCACACCTAGCTGAGAGAGCACCTATGGAATAGACTGAACGACTATGGAGAGAACAAATTCGGAACTTACAGGAGTGTTGCCCAGAGTTAATTCGACGTTTTGTCCACTCTGTACACATCTGATCATGTCTTCTATCATGCTATCGTTCAACATGACACCGAAAGCTTGCATTGGAAGGGAGTCCCTCGAGCGAGGGGAGCTTTCCAGCTGCAAGCCGGCGTCTCCTATTTTGAGGGCTGCCATGGCTGGTAATTTGGCCCGTCGATTTCGCTAGGCACTTCGCTTTTGGATTCTAGTCCTTGAAGAACTGAAAGGTTTCCTGAGCTGCGTAAGGGATATTGAGGAACAACTGCAAGGTGCGCTCTTGGCCCAGCCAGACTGTCAGAAGTCCAACGGTAGAACAGTGGGCTTCTCATGCAGCTGCATTACATGGTGTGGGTTGCTTTTCTCAGCCCAGTCGATCGGTCGGTCGGTTGGTCGGTTAGTCGGGTCGAGTTGGTTGGTGGTTTCGTGTTGCGGAAGAGGCGAGGACTGACGGGCAAGAACGAGGCCGAGTATATGAGCACGGGCAAAGTGACGGGCAAAGTGACGAGGCGGTTGAGTACCGGTAGACCAAGAGAGAGCTTACGCCGAGAAGACAATCAGCAGTACAAGGAAGGCAGACGACAATGGCGATGTAGTTGTCGGGAAGACCAAGGTCGTGAACAATAGCCTCTCTGTTTCTTGGTCAAAGGGGCTGAAAAGAAAAGCAGTCAAGCACAATGCCAAACAAGAAAGACAAGAAGTGAGGTGGATGGAAGGCAGGTTGGTTTGGCCGGTTTAGCTGGATAGGTAGCAGAGGAAGATGGATGAGTTGGATGGGTGGATCAAGGATGGAGAGGGAGGATTGGAGGTGGAGCAAGTACCAGCACAGCACAGGTCTGCGGCCGTGGGTGCAAGCAAGTACCCAAGGTACTGCCCGTGTACATGCTGTACATGCTGTACCACAGGCCTGTTTAGTTGACCTGCCGAGCTAAGCCAGCCCCAGTACCAGTAGCCCATTGTGCTGTGTACTAGGTATCTAAGTAGGGCCCCCACCTGTCCGCTCTCCCCGTTCTGCCCGTTCTGCCCCGTTCTGCCCGGTTTGCCTCGCCATAACCCTGGGCACTGTGGGAGACACACGCGTGTAACGCACAGTTGCCAAACAAGTAGGTAGGTAAGTACGTAGCTGGCCCACGCTACAATCTACGTACTGCAAAGGTACCTACCTGCTCGGGTTGCCTGCACCGTGGGAGCAGGGGTCACCTAGCGTGGGAAGATGGCTTGCGCTATTTCTCTTGGGATGTTCCGGCTCTTTGACGGTGCAAGCACAGATGTAGGTAAGTCACTCCTCGCGCTCTCTGAACGACAGCTGTCCCTCTCCTCAACTAACGTATATGTACCCAGTTTCTCACCTACTTGCCATAATTATAGCCCATACAGTCACTGCTGAGATTTAGTTCAACAGTTGGCTAGCGACGACGAGAGCTAAGACGACAACTCTATCGGCCGGTTCATCAGCTGTTCTACAACGTTTAGATTTTGCCCTCTATTCCTAACATGTCCAGGGCACCTTAGTTACGCTAGGAAGATATCCTAGGGAGGCCGACTATGGGTGCCCCAGTTGACTAATACGTAACAGGTAACTTAGTCGTTTACGAAGGGGTACCGGGAGTCCGCCTACGTACCTAAGGTAGGTAAGGTTAGATACCTCCCTGATAGTTCAGCTGTACCATGAACGTGCCTTACCACACCCGATCCTGAGAGGTACGGAGGTACCACTTCGCGATAACGGAGGAAAGTATACCTAGGTAAATACTTATGGATAAACCGTGTCACTTCAAATAGGGTCGGGTGCACACATCGGTTCAGTTGATCTGCTCATGCGGTGGTGGCAATCGAAGCATTGTACAAAAAGGATTGAGTAAAGGCACATGCAATACGTCGGGACAGCGCAGGAGACGTGCTCGACCGAGTTCGCTGACCGTCTCCATGTCCATGTTCCCTGCTAGTGAGTGGTGCTCCAGTTACATCATCATGGGAAGCCATGCCATTTCGTGTTTGGCTTACATCCAAGCACTGTCGTACAACACCCCCCAAGTAATATATCCGTACATACCGTGGACTCGGATTGGCAGCCTGCAAATACACACCCTCTATCGAAGTGTTCCATGTAATCCGCCCTTGCCTGTCTGCATGCAAGCGATTAGTATTAGCGGTACGCATAAGGCAGTGGGTGCCAGGCGAGCCAGCTCATCGCGACGCTCTCCACCTAGAAAAATGCTGTCTGAGCGAAGCAGATATACGAGGAAGATTCGGTGAGTGCCCGGCCTCGTCCGTCGGTCTTTGCCTACGTACATGCAGACAATCATAAGCAGGCCTGTATTCGTACAGGCGTACCATGTAAGTATTTATTAGTGGATAGGCAGGAGACCCCGAGGATCGTATCGGTTGTATATGGTTGTAAGTACACATAGTACCTAGGTAGTAGATAAACTTACTTGTAGCTCTTCTGTTTGGCCTATTGAACGGGGCCCAGTAGGACGAATGGATACGCTAAATGGCCATCTGCTACGTATGTATGTATGTAGAGCTCAAGTTTCGGACGGAGAAGCAAACAACGGCAGATGGATGGCCGAGTGCGCGATGCAAGGAGGCGCAACCGTACCTCCTTATATCTATGCTCGAGGAGTGCAGCCAAGCTGTGTTTCCGTAGGTATGTGATGTTCGCTGCCGACGCATTTCGTTTTGCCCGTGAGCACCTGCGACAGATAAGGCAAGGTATGTAAGTACCAAAGGTATGTTGGGTCGCGGGTATAGTACTTCCCAGCAGTCCAAATTTAGCATGCGACGTTGGTACGTACGAATTAGGTACATACGTACGTATGTACTGTGTATATACCTAATACACCAAGTAAGCCAATACGGCGCTATAATAAGAGGAGACTTGGTGCCCCGTAACTCGGCCTAGACCGTTTAGGTATCTGCACTATCTACTATAAGTATCTACTTAAGTACCTACCGCCTGGATAATGCCGTCGTGCCAGACAGACGAGACACATGGGGAATAGGTGGAATAGGTAGAGTTGAAGCGTCGCCGATTTGCACATGTCCCCTCAACAACGTCCCGTTGCCATGACCATTGGTGGTTTCTCTGCGTACCTGTAGCGTCCCAGCCCATCGCACCTGATCTGGCCTGGCCGAACCGGCCGTGCCTCCCATGGCCTTGGCATGCCATCTCTCTACTAGGTATGTGCTCTGGTACTAACATAGTACGTACCTCAGTCAGCGCGCCGCTGATGATGGCGATGGCGGCAGGTGTGGTTGCTGCTGACCATGCAGCAAAGATGCACGTACACGCCTGATTGGGACGCCGGGCGCCTTGGTCGTCGGCTGCTGGGACCCAATCCGGGCACACGCCTGTCACGGGGATGATTGGTACCGCTGCGTGTCCCAGATCTGACCGAGACACTTCTTTATAGCTGCATCTCGTCTCGTTTTTGGCCGCCTCGGCAGGCAGGGTGGCTGAAGCTTACCAAAGAGTTATAGACCCAACTCTGGCTGCATGTAATCATGCTGAAGGCGTTGGTACAGGTATTTTCCGATTTATTCTGGCTGTATCGTCCCAAACCAGACAAACAAACATGACAGCGAGGGGCTCCCGTCGGGCTGCCCGTACAATCCGACCTTGTTGTCTCAAGGGGCTGCCTTGGCCGCCCTTGGAGTTCTCGCGACGACAGCAGTGGACTGTGTTTCTGCTACGTACTCCCTGCTGCCACTACCGACCAAGTACCTAGGTTCTGGCGTGCTTGCGGCGGGGTGTTCAACGCGCCTAAAAGAAATATGAGCGTTGTTGAGGAAATTCCCTGGTGCAGAGTGCCGCCGTTTATTGGCCCTGGCTGGCAAAACTACCTAGTAAGCCCTCAGGTACCAGATCGGGGGCGACGACGTCTGGCCAGAGCCCTATATTCAGGTCACACGTGCTGCCACTGCACCTTATGTAGGAGGTAGGTACTTCGCACTGGGGGTACCATGGTAGGTAATGTATGAAGCTTGGGGGGACGGGTTACACCCTGTGACTGCCGATGGCTAGCGACGCCGAAACCGCAACCGCGTAACAGCATACAGTGACAATGCGTCAAGAGTGAGCCATCGCCGCACTGTATTCATAATAGTAGGTATCTCTTCGCTCGGTCGATGCACCCATCCACAATAAACAAAGTCCCATCAACAATGCATTGACTGCCTCTCCCCGTTTTGTCGGTCTAGAAAGTGTTGTTGTGTAACGAAGTACCCAATCGCTTGAGTCAAGCAATCTCTCTCGTCAATGCCCCAGCAAACAATTGGAATCCCCCGCGTCCTCGAGAGCCAAACATCGTCAGCGACAATGTCTCGAAGTCGACGGGCTGTGAGGGGGTGACAACAAGCCGGGACAGCCATCCCGCCACTTTCTCCACGACTATTCAGACACTAACAACCACCTGCAGCTCGCGATGCGACCGAGTTGGGTAGGTCCAAGAGCTGCTCTGGACAGCAATTCGCTCATCCCAGGCCGTACGTATGCACATCATGCTATGTGAAGCATAGGGTCTGGCGTGACTTTCAAGCCCTCTTCTCCGCGGATGGACGCCTGTGGTTGCATGGCTACATGTCTACCACCAGCGCCGTTTCATGCGAACGTAATCCGGATCACAGTATGCAGCCTGCAATGCCACGAGCTCGCCTTTGTGATCCCATCCGGAGACGCCCACCATCCACCTAGCCATATCTCTAACCTGGCCATCTTGCCTCCGCTGACATCCGGATGCTTGGTCATCCCTCCCGTGCCCGTCTACGGCTACAGGCGTCGTTGTCACTTACCGGTATTCCCATCCGTATTGAGCAGCGCGCATTACAGGGGTCCGGCGCGTGCGACTGCATCAGAGCAGACTACAAGTACCTATGTACGTACGTACGTACAGAGTAGGTGCTATTCCTTGTATGTATCTACTTGGCCGACCCGCTGCAACTTCAACAGGCCGGGTGCTCGGGCTGGTTTGCCCGGACAGCCATGTGCCAAATGGAGAAGCAGAGAACCTAAACAGCGATATACATACAAGTAGTACGTACGTACTATGGTAGCTAGACCGGGTACTACGTACGGCCATGCATGATGCTAGTAGACGAGGGACCATAATAAGAGGTGGTGTATGCATTTAGTAGGACGGGTAAGGACGGGACGATTCGGCGAAGCTGTCACAGCTCAACCTCAACCCCACCGCAGCTTTTCGCCTCTCGACCTACCTCGATATATTAACGTCCCCTTTCCCCGCCATTGGCAACGTTGTCTTCGCCAACGGAATCGCAGCGCTCATTCGATCGTACCGTGGGCTAATATTCTATTTCCGGGTCCAGAGCATATGCCCACCCATGGGATTCTGGGGAACATTGTCTCCTGCCGTCCGACGGCCCAGCTTGCCTTCGATTCTGGCTGTTTACCTGGTATCATTGTGCGGATGGGTGTCTAGCGTGTGGCCGGCACACCCACGGGCCACTCTCCACCCCAGCGCGAATGGTGGCAGCACATACTATCGTAGTTACAATGTGAGCCCGTTACACACCAATATCCCTCACCTCACCATGCTTCTTCGGTAGGTCCACCGTATTCCGATTCAAGCCAGCCTATAGCTTGCCGGTATCCTATCATCGCAATCAGCTCGAAAACCAGCCAAATGGTTGCTTGTTCATAATCGTTGCGGAAACCATGATTTCCTTGGAGGCTCCTACAAAAGTTCCCATTGTTTCGGCTGGGCTGGGCTCTCTAGTCTACCTTATTGTACGCAATTTATAGTCTATGCACCGTTCATCCGAACAAGACAAGTAAGCAAGGTACCAGTTGTAGATCTCCCATTCGTTGTGGATGATCTCCGCAAGGTACAACGGCTGTACGTACACGTCCTGCTTGTCTCCACGCTCTTCCTCTTCCGCACCTTTCTAGCTCTCTCTGGTTAAGATACATAGAGTAGACATGTACCCTCTTTCTTGGCACGCAAGACTCTATAGTACTTACTCCGTACTTGTAGTCTTAGGCGCGAGAAACGATATAGACCAAAATCCAGCCAACAAACTAATCATCACTAGTCTCACAAATCGAGAGTGCGTAGATGCCTAACAGATAGGTAACGTAGTCTAGGAGAGTTAATGTACCGGTATATGCCTCAGTCAAACTGCTTTTGAACGATTTCCATAACTAGCTATCTTGGATCCCTATAATAGAACATACCAGGGCAAAATGTCAAGTACCTGGCACCTGTCAAGTAGTGGTAGCTCGGTATATTGTCTTGTTAGGGCCGACTCTTATAGCCCCATTTAGCCGTTGGGCTTGAGCCCACTATCTCTGCCAGCTTCTCTCATGGGGATGGTTGAGCTCCGACCAAACCACCGGTAGAACCTAGTTACCATTCCGCTTAGCTAGAAGAAACTGACGACTCGAAGGCGTCGTGTTCGGTCTCGTAATTCCGGGGTGAGTCGGAGTCCTACCGATCAAGGAACGTCAGTCCATATCATTTGTGCGCATTGATATAATCATTTAGAAAGCTCAGTAGCGACATCACATGGATTTTAATGCCGCCCTATTTGCCCTTGCATGTCTTGGCGAGCAGAACCCAACCACCACGCAATCACCACCATGGAATTTCCATCGGAGAGCATCTCTAGACGAAGACGACTCCGTAAGAGCTACTACGTAAACTACGTAAGTAAGAAGCATGTGCGTTACGAAATGTTCGTCAGACCGCAATTTGACCGGTACTTGCAACGGCGAAGAGCCACAATGACGTGAGCTAGGACGCGGCGCTCTCGGGCCTCGCAGCCAAGCGTGATACTACCTGTGCACAAGATTAACAAAGCAGTTTGTTGACTTACCGACTACTACTACGACTGCTGCTCCTCGCCTTGCGAACGTCTCGCGTAACTATCCTGGCTCAAAGGACGTGCTCCTGCCCGACCGCGTACTACAAATCTACGAGCCGCGCGGACACTGCCTGTATAAAACACGGTTGGATAGGTAGGTAGGTAGGCAGACGGGCCGAAGCGTCTGACGGATTGGGAATCGGCCTACCCATCTACGTCCTCATGCCAATATCATGCCATGCACCCTACAGCTCTGCTCCCAGATCCCTGGGTTATTGCTAGGCACGGTAGGTAGATGGACGCCACTCACCTGATGAATTAAATTATCTAAGGAAATGGGAAATAGACCGTAATCCGGCACATACATCACACCAACCTATCTACCGGTAGTACTATGAAGGTACCGGCTTACGTTTGTTCTTTGGCCTCTCTGTCCAATCACCTGTGGACGTTTCGGGGGTGGTAGTCAGACAAACTTGGCGGCGAGGTTACACGTGAGGGACCAGACTAACATTAACTTATTGTCATTATTTTTCGTTTCTTTTTCTGTACAAACTAAATATAAAAAGTAAAAAGAAGAAGGATGAAGACGACGTACCGAGCCTTCCGGGACCACACCCCAAATTGCTGACCAACAAGAACCAACCATTCCCCTACTGAACGTCATGGGTGATAAGTACTTAAGTAACTAACTAACTAGGTACCTAAGGTTAGGATGCTGAGGCGAGGCGGGTGGGGATCAAAAGAATACCTAGGACCTTCGAGATCCCGACGTCCCCCGGTTTCACGAGCGAAAGAGTCACACCGAGAGAGTGAGAGAGAGACGGGATGACTGGACCGCAAAAAAATGGCAACTCGAGCTCTGTATCACCAACAGTACTGAGCCACCCCCCCGACACACACAAACAACTACATTGTATGTGTGTGTGCTTGTGTCATGTTTTGGCTAGAGAGACTCGGCCGTTTGACGGCAGACGAGACCACGGCGTCGTGAAAATCTCGGCTGCCCCCGTCCGTGGCACAGAGCCGACAGCGTGATGCTTATTTGCCGTCGCACGAGAGCCCAGGGGGTCACGTTGAGCGGAGGATTTTGTGCCCTGCGAGAGACTCCCATGTTCGACTCGACTCGAGTCGCGAGGTCATTCGACTGGGTGTGTGTGTGTGTGCGTGTGCGGTGTGTGTGCCACAGGGAATCTGAAGGTTTACGGGTTGCACGCCTGGACGGGGTCGGTTTCCATGCTGCTGCTACCTTACTGGCATCGCTCTGCGCTCGAGATATCCGGGGTGCGTCAGTAAGGCAGGCCTGCCTGGGCTGTACTACAATGACTGGTCCTGTTTAGGTAGCATCCGACGCCAGTCGGGCCCAAGGCAAAATCATAGCCTTGATCTGCTGCTACGTGGTACGCCGCCTGCACGGACTGACTGATGCGTCTTACCGGACAGCGCCGGCGCAAGAGGTACTCAGTTAGGTACTTGTAGTTTCTTTCTTTCCAGCAGTTTGCTATGCCGTAGCATTTCCGGGCCCGGTAACATCCGCTACCCACGTAGCTCTGCCTGTGACGGGCCTGCCACCTGTATATGGGCGACGGTGAGGATGATGGTCTCCTGCCCGGTAGATCACATACACACTGGTTCGGACAACGCCACGGAGCCGATCTGACGGGCGGGCGCGCAGGAGTGCGTTTCAATGCATCTTGCCCTTGCCGGATCTTATTCGACTTCGACTTCGATTCTCGATTCGATGCGATGCAGTGAGCGCCCAGGCACCGTAGATGACCTGAGACAAGGGATTCATTGGCCCACTCACGGTCACCTAATGAGACAAAAATCGCATCGCTATTTAATCCGCTCGTGATCCCACCTAATGAGAGACTCCTGGCCCCCGATTCCGCCCTCCGTGCTTGCTACGTCTCTCACCTACGGCACTCACCTGTCCCTGTGCCCGGCCTGCATCCAACGCACCAGTCATCTCCTCTCTGTGCTGACACGTAACAATTCAAAGCCACTTCTCAGGGCTATGCACTAGCACGTGGAATTTGCTTAATGCGACGAGACGGGGGACTGAGCCGCGCGCCGTGCCGTGTGCCGTGCCCGAGGCGGAGATAGCAAGGAAGCCAATAAGAAAAAAAAAGAAAAGGAAAAAAGCGAGAGGGGAGATCTGCCTCGTTTCAGGTGTGCCATGCCAGAGCACGATTGAAACGCGACTTTGCTGTCTGGTCTTTATGACAAAGCTGACATGATCTGACGGAAAGGGGGGGGGGGGGGGTGTAAACCCTGCGGCGATCCGGAGTCGGGAGAAAGGCCCTTGCAATTTGAACGGGTTTCGGTGCCTTGCTTGGCTGCGGTACCTGCCTAATTCCCACGCCGAGAGCCCGGAAAATCCCCAGGCTGACAGCCTGTAAGGCTGGGCTGGAAATGTTGGAGGTTTTCTAAAAGTGGTAACTGATGTTACACAGGGAGAGGAGAAAGGAGAGGCCGACACGGAGACATCTTCTACGTATAATAAGCAGCAACCCTTCAGACCTGCGTCGGATGGTTCAATCGCATCGATCCTGGAGTGCAAGACTATTTGTGAAAGATGTATTGATCGTTTATCGCGCTGATATTATATTAAACACGATGGTGTGAAGGGGGAGCATGAGACGTCCTAGGTTACGGGTTGTATGTTCTGTTGCGGACGTTCCGCGGTTGGGCCATTTAATGCGATCTCAAAAGACCAACCCTATGTAGGTGAGTATATTGATAGCCAAGTCTCCCTGCTCCACTTGGCATCCCGGGATCCGTTGAGTATATCTCTCCCATCTCTCAATTTCTTTTATCTTGGCCATTACCAGATGTTGAGCTTAATCTTAACGCCATTCTCCGATGCCAAAATGAAGGAGAAAATGCACGCAAACAGGCCCTCGAATTCTCGCATCTTGCGGCCTCAAGGGCTTACTGGGTCTTGAAGAGCAGAATAGCGCAGTGCCCGAGGTAGAAGTATATGAAGTGTTTCGTCTCTGCAACCCAAATTGTCAGTATAATGGGCAGAGCGCCGTTGTATAAGGGTGGGATTCACCGTGAGTCACAAAGCTGCCAAAGTTTCTCCCTACGATACAGTGCCATGTAGGGCCCTTTCGCTCGTCAAACTAACCATGTTTAGCACCAGCCTTTAAGAGGTAGGCGGACAGTAACAGCGCAGCCCTACCGTTTTCTTTATGTGCTGAGCGATATCCTTCTCGATGCTAAACTTCACCATCGCCTCCTGGGCTGAAGCCACGTGTCAGAATGTACCTGTATACGGGCGTTTGCTTGCTCATTGCATACCGACGTCAATGGCCTCCTGCTGCATTTCCTCGGTCTAAGATGCCGTAAGTACAAGGCCTGGCCGGCGCCTTAAGAGAACGGAGTGCTTGCTAACCATATCTGCCGACTTTATTTGTGCTGTTGCACAAGGAAGGGGTTATGTCAGCCGGTGTGACTTGTATGCTATCGGTGCTTGGCTGGGGACGTTTACGAACCGTCAAGCTTCTCGCGCGCAGCTGGAGGGGGGGATGTTTGCTCCGTCATGGTCGGATAGGCTTCGTAGACGACGGGAGGCTAGGTAGGATTCTGCGATATGTTAACAGGGCATAGTAAAGGCTTAAGAGCTTTGGGGCATGAAGTAACCGAAAGGAGCCATGAAATAGCCACAGCGCGAAGCAGTATGATTATATCACAGGCAGGGCTAGTTAGGGCTTGACAGCGACAACATACATTGTTGATTGAGGTGCGAGCGCAATTTACAGGTTTGGTGCGATTGTTGTGACCGTGATGCAAACAAAACAGGATGTGCCTGACGTTGCGTCGGTGGTGGTTTGCAGATCAAAGTTGGTTGAGTACCTGCTGATTCTGGGGGGGCTAGGGGGGGGCTCTACCAGGTACGGTATGTCTGGGGCGATCCATAGGTAAGGTAAGGCCACTAAGACCACTACCGACACCCATCCGTGGAGGCCCAGCCTGTTAAAGGTGGATGAGTCGAATCACGTGAAGATAAGTCCGTAAACCAATACCTATCCGCCTACGTATCTCCACCAGGATGTCGAGCTAACACGGTGCCTACATTAAAACTTTTTTTTTTTTTCTTTGGCTTGGTGAGTTGGAAACAAAACAAAACAAACCGGAGGCATATGCGCGAAGGCTGGAGCCCTGAACGGCCTGCATGCGATCATGGAATCTTCGCGCATATTCGTGCGCGGCCTGCCTCCGACAATTAACGGTCAGTAGGCATCTGCCACGCCCACGTCCACTTTGAAGTCGATATATTGACACTCGACCCTTAGATGCTGAACTGCGGAAACACTTCAGTGCCAAAGGCCATGTGTCAGACATTAAGTGCTTCCCACAGAGGAGGATCGGCTATGTTGGCTTCAAGACGCCTCAGGAGGCCGCCGCCGCTGTAAAATACTTCAACCGTTCGTTTATCCGCATGTCGAAGATCAACGTTGAGCTAGCTAGGCCTGTACGTGCTTCGTTGACTGTACGGGATACACAGGTGGCTAACTTCCATTCTTAGATAGCTGATCCCTCCCTGTCCAAACCCGAATCCTCCGACCAACCTCTTGCGAGCTCAAAGTCGAAGCCAACGCGGCCGCTTGTGCCCAGCGGGGAACAGCCTGAGAGCAGTGCAAAGAAGCGCAAGCGAGATGCCCTCAACGAGTCTGATCCGAAGCTGCAGGAATTTCTGAATGTCATGCAAGCATCGAAAATTTCAGCAAATAAACTCCATGGGCATGAAATGGATTCCGTTCTTGAGCCACCAGCAAAAAAGGTTGCAGCAAGCGACGAAGCGGAGTCAGGCGATGAGTACCAGTCTTTGCCCACACGTCCCAGTAAGAGGGCTACAACACCACCCAAATTGATTCCACAATCACCAAAGAGGTCACAGCCTGTTGCTACTTCAATATCGTCGTCCATAGACGAACCGACTTCTGCGAACGAACCCATGGAGGCAACTGAACAATCAGTTCCCCATGCATCGACCGGTGCGCAAGACGCTGATGATGATGACTGGTTGCGTAGTAGGACAAACAGATTGCTGGAGCTGGTCAACGAGGACGATATCTTCCCTGTAAGATCGCAGCCAGCAGTATCTAACCCTGCCAATCAACAAGCGTTCGAAACCAAAAATACAATATGTGTTGATGCAGTGGAAGTTGAAAAAGATGCTCCACATGTCGAAGAAGATGACGCAGACAATGATGTGGACACTCAAGATGCTGCTACTCTCGACGCGATTCGGAAGACATCGAGGATTTTCTGCCGAAACCTACCATATGATGCTACGGCTGAAGACCTAAGGGCTCATTTCCAGAAATTCGGTGAGGTGGAAGAGGTAAGAAAATGTGCTTTCCTTCGTTGACGATTCCGTGATGAACCCCAGATAGGGACAGCTGAAACTTGTGATGCGAACCCTGGGCCAGTATTTTAGTAGATGCTCTGGTATCTGAGAATCTCCCTTTGTTAATCTGCTACTGCCCCTGACTAATCTGTCAATCTCGCTAAACTGAACCTAGGTTCATATTCCATCCGATGCGTCAAACAAAAACCGGGGTGTAAGTTGTTTCTGTCTAAATGATTATTAGTACACATTGCTTACACATCGAAGATGGGATTTGTTTTGTTTCATGACCCAGAGGCGGCTGTAAAGGCATTCCAATCAGACCGCACCACATTTCAGGGTCGGATTCTACACGTCTTGCCAGCAAAGGCGAAAACGGACGAGCTTGACGAGTTCGCACTTGCCAAGCTGCCACTCAAGCAGCAAAATCTGATCAGGAAGAGGAAGAAGGCAGCGGCCTCTACATGGTCTTGGAATTCACTCTACCTGTCTCAAGATGCTGTCAACACGTCTGTCGCTGATCGTTTGGGGGTCTCCAAAAGTGAATTATTGGATCCAACTAGCAGTGATGCCGCTGTCAAGCAAGCTCTTGCCGAGTCAAACATAATACAAGACACGAAGGCGTACTTCGTCGCCAACGGTGTCAACCTGGAATCTTTCTCGTCGACACCTCGATCTGACGAGGTGATCCTGGTGAAGAATTTGGATGCAAACACGAAGGCTGAAGAGATCAGAAGCCTTTTTGAGGAGCACGGAAGAGTCTTAAGAGTCTTAATCCCCCCGACCGGAGTGATCGCAGTTGTACAGTTTGCCTCTCCCTCTGATGGGAAACGAGCGTTCTCCAAACTGGCTTACCGGCGCTTCGGCTCGTCGCAATTGTTCCTAGAAAAAGCGCCTCGCAATATATTCTTGGACTCGGAACCAACGCAAGACCATGTTTCTAATACCCAGACGATTGCTGTCGAGAAAGTATCCGCTACAGATCTTCTCGAGGACGATTCCAAACAACAGTCACACGATGCCACGCTATTTGTGAAGAATCTAAATTTTGACACCAACACGAGCGCACTGGCTGATGCGTTCCAACATCTCGAAGGGTTTAAGAGTGCGCTCGTTAAAACAAAGAAAGATGTGAAGCGGCCTGGCGAAACACTCTCGATGGGCTTTGGCTTCGCTTCATTCGAAAATAGTGACTTGGCTGCCGCCGCAGCGAAGGTCATGGACGGGCATGTTTTGATGGGTCATAAGCTACACGTCAGAGCTTCTCACCGTGGCCTAGATGCTGCTGAGGAGCGAAAGAAGAAGGAAGAGGTTGCTAACAAAGCCACCTGCACCCTTATAGTGAAGAACCTGCCGTTCCAGGCGAGCAAGCGTGAGATAAGAGCGCTCTTTTCTGCATATTCCCAGATCAAAGCTGTAAGGATGCCTAAGAAGTTTAACCACTCGGGAAGAGGTTTCGCATTCGTGGACTTCTCTTCGAGTAAGGACGCGGCTTCCGCGCTGCAGGCGCTAGAAGGAACACATCTCCTCGGCCGCCGTCTGGTTCTGCAATACGCGGAATCCGACGCAGTAGACGCGGAAGAGGAAATCGCTAAAATGCAGAAGAAGGTCGGTGGGCAGGTTAACAAGATGGCCCTGCAAGAGCTCACGGGCCGAGGACGTAAGAAGTTTAACGTTGGGGGAGACAGGGACGAGGGAGACTGAAAGAGGACAATTAAAAGCGTCCATTCTTCCCTGTGCCTATAATTATGACCCTAACGGCGTGAGTATTGCCATGTTCGGAGAAAAGATCTGATTCATTGGTCGCACGAGCCTGCCTCCCTTGGAGTACGGCGGCTCTCTGGGGGGGCTCCACCAGCCGGACCCAGGCAAACGGTTCATGCAGGTAGGTGAGCTGCCGAAAGGGGCGCACAATGTAGAACACAACCCAACCCAACCCCTGTCGATTGAAGTACATGTCGCTACTCCCCGGATCTGATGGTCTCTGTATCAGTACGTTAGTGCAAGTCACATTCCCTCGCGCCAGGGCCAGGAGTCACGTAGCAGCCGCCAGGCCAGAATAGTCAACACACTGTCAGCGGACGCGCAAATTGAACATTCCCCAGCATGTCTAACGCTGTGTCTTCCGATCTCGATCCTTGTCCCTTTGCGTGCCAGCAGCACCCCTCTCCTCGGACGTGGGATGACGTCCTGTCTCGACGCTGTCGTCGCACTATTCGGGACCTTCATCGCGGCCCCTTGGCACGGCCGATATGGCCAGTTCCCAGGGCGTGTTTGCTAAGGCACAGGCACAGGCGCCCTTGGTAGTGCCTGGGAGCCCTTCTCTCCTCGAGCAGCAGGTCGTAGCCTTCATATAAGATATGCAGTCATCTGCCTCCATGCCAGTATATCCCACCAAGCGACCATCTTCACTCACATCTTGGTGGACAATTCTTGCCACTGCCATTCCTTTCCGCATATTCTATTCTGCTCCCAGCGTTCTTGAGCTCCGCTCCCTACAGGCATTCGCCAAAATCCTCATTCTTTACATGAAGTATTCTCATCATTCCTTCGCTCATTGACAATGCAGCTCCCACTGGCGGTCCTGCCATCTCAGAGATACTCACCAACGTCTGATTACACCTACGAGAACCACCACGAAGGAGGGGCCATGACACGGCAACCCTTGAGCGAGTCAACTGGGAACATTCAACCCCATACCCTCGCTACCTCCTCCGGTCTATGCTACAACAGCCAGCTCTCCTTGTCTCCGCCTCTTCATTCTATTCCAACCCCCCCTATACTCCCTACCCAAGCTTTGACCTCGAGCTACGGTACGAGCCTCCGGGGTGAACGCTCGCTACATCGAAATGTATCATTACAGGAATTACAAATGGGTAATTCACGGGGTAGGAAAAACCCTATATACCACCACAAAAACTTTGCGGATTACCGCAATAAGGTCATGCAAAAGGAGCTTGACAAGGAACAGCCAGTATGGCCAGACTGGCTAGAAGATGCTTTCCTCGATGGTATGTATTATCTTCTGTAACGGCAGTACAAGCGAGTTATGTACTGATCCTCAATGGTAGCACTTCTCTTGATCCCTCAGCTGGGCCGGAAGAAATTTAGTTCCAAGACGATCCTGTATGGCCGGAACATGCTCATCACGGAATATCTTTGGATCTATCACTGGACGCTCCACCCACCTAAGAAGGGTGAACGGATCCCGTGCGGGAAACAGAGAGAAAAGACGAAACAGAACCCAGGCCATCCCATGTTCAGGTCGCGCAAGCAAGTTTCCAGCCACATACAAGTGTTGAAAGGGTTCTTCCCAACCTTGTCCACATGTAAGCGTCACCTCCTCCATTTACCACCAGATGCTAACTTCTGTGCGTAGTTCACTTCATTTTCCCGAGGCAGAAAGACGGACTGGACGACGACAAGAAATCACAAAAGGAGGAGGACGATACGGAGTCCTTCAAGCACAATAGGGTACTCATCTCTATAGCCGATGGACGACTCCCGGATGAGCGACCGAACTACGAGTACTTCTCGCGCTTACTCAATGCCGAGAACGATGTCTTCATCCGGCCTAAACAGTGCTGGATATTCGTATCTTCCTCCAAGACGACATTGAAGGACAAGAATGTGACATTAGGCGACGGCACAGTCAAGAAGCAGGTGGTTGGTAGCCATCCAGACGGCCTGTCCTTGACAGAGGCCGACTATCCCCACCTGAAGCTCAACGAGAGCAAAGAGTATAAAGACTTGCCACGCCAGGGCAACCGGCCGACTGTCTTACTGCATGAATATACTCGGGCGCTGGCCCAAAAAGAGTCATCGTCGGTGAAGGAGATTTGCGGCAGGTGGGATGTAAAATTCCCTGAGCTCCGAGAGAAACTCACTGCTGCTCTTGACGATGTTCACCCATCTGACGAGCGGACTTCGCGATGTGTGGTCGGGCCTTGCGACACGTTCCATTTCGAAACGGTGCTCGACCTTCACTCTACTTCTAAGTTCCCTCCCGGGTCCGACTTGAACGGTCTTGTCGAGTTCACAATCAGCCGGCCTGATCTCCACAACCATAGTTGGCGGTCGAGAACATGCGTCATCAAGCCAGACGAGCTGTATATGTCGGACGTAGAGAACGAATACTGGGACGAGGGCAGCGCTATCGACGTTATCCCCTCTCATCGCGTCGGCTGCAATGGCAACGGCCGGTGTGACTGCGCAGCCCGTGGTAGCCGCGATAGCATATCCATTCCATTCCCAGCCAACAGCTGGGCAAACACGTTCATCAAACTCGCGCCCTTCGTGACGACTGAGCAAGAGAAGAGGGATCGTGAGAGGGCAGCCCGCGCCGCTGCATCACTGAGTGGCAGGGCCGAGCGTGAAGCAGCCCGCTTGAAGAAGGAGAACGAGGAGACTTCCGCACCTGGGGGTCCCAGCGTCAAAGACCTCCTGTCACAAGTCGCCATGTACCAAGAGGTATGGTCGGCGCCTCAGAGCGAAGTTGCAGCCAGGGGCAGTGAGGAGGACCCGTCCTCCAAGAGGAGCCGTGGGAAATGGACTCGCCGAGCAGTGATTCTGTGGACATTCGTGCCGGTCCACGATGACACCGACGAGAAGGGAAAGACAACGATGGTCCCTCCAGGCACTAACTGGCGCTTTCTCACCAAGATCGACCCGACGTCTTCATACCATCAACAACAGGCGTATGTCTCTGAGTCACCCAAACCCCTATCACGGGACGCCGTCATGAGCCCGAGTCTCGGATATGCACACCATATCAATGCTGCGATGCATGAGAACTTCAGCGCGGCCTACAATGCCGGCCCCGCGAATGGCTTCACCGTGCCAAGCCAAATGCATGGTCAAGGCCATCCACACCTACACCAACTATCTCATCCAAGCCAGCTCACGGGCCTAAGCGATATGCTCGATGGATTCTCGAATGGACTAACAACCCCACCTCCCTCGGCGACTCTGACACACTTTCCTCACACCTTTGACGGCAACGGTACAAACATAGATTCAGGCCACACTCTGCACCACCACCTCAGTTTCCTGTCTGATGGGACGAGTGGATCGAGCACGACCGATCACACTCAAGCCAGTCTCCTCGCCGGGAACGATCCAAGCCAGGCTGAATCCTTCCTTGTCGGGCTCGAGGTCCCGGATTACATGCCAAACTTCCACGCAGCACCCGCACACGCGCTTGGCGACTTGACGACCCGCTTTGTGGATGGTACGCATGGAATGACAGACATCGGCGGCGTGAGCTGGGCTGACGCAGGCGCCTTGACGGCGCCCACCACCACGGAGCCACACTGGGTCGCCGCCGCCGCCATTCACACACAGCACCACCAACACGGCGACCACCACGGCCGCCAGCCGTCCCACGGCGACCTCGGCGAGAACCAAGACCCGTGGGCCGCGTGGCCGGCAGCGACGGCAGCTGAGATCGCCTGCCTCTCGCCCGACTACAGCCGCCGCGGGTCGAGCCTATTCGACGAAGGGCTGGGCGACATCCCCCACGCCCTCGCCCACGTCCCGCTCCTGACGTCGCATGCCCCCCAGCTGCTGCAGCAGTGCTCGCCGACGCTCGCGGGCCGCAAGAGGTCGCGCACCGAGAGCGTGGGGCTCGCCGCCGACGACGAGTGCGAGGGTCACCCCGTCCCCACGATCCGCAAGCTCGCGCACCACCCGGCCGCTGACCCCTCCGCCGCGTACGCGCCGCCGCGGAGCGAGGCCGGCAGCGGGGGCGGGGAAGAGGGGCCGAGTGGCTTTCTGGGATGACGACATGGTCTGAGACGATATCGGCCTATGTGTCTGAGACGCCCATCGCCCTGGTCCCAGGGGTGGAGTTTAATTAAGCCCTGTTGGCGATGGGGAATGCTAGCCTCCAGGGAGGCTTCGACTCTTTTTTTTTAGTCTGTTATTTTTATACCATTTAGTTATCGGACGCAATTTCTCAAGACCTTCTTCCACATACCGCGGCTTGCCATGTATGGACCTCTCCCTTGCTACCATGGTCAACGTCATGGGATACTCTTCTGTAATACGTGGCTGGCTTGGCTGGCGTATTTTTTCGGCATGGAGTTCCCGTCGCCCCGGGTTCCTGTCTTAGATCCTCGGCCCTTTCGGGGTCGATCCCTGTGCGCTTCGGGAAGGCTAGCCGGCCTCCTGGTACTCTTTGTCTCGGGCTGGGGAAGTGGATCGCGGGTGGTCAATTTATCCCTTTCGGTGGCGTCTGTGGTTGGATTGTGGGCGTAGGATAGAGACATGGATCGCCTACTTAGATAGTAATCGGGCCCATTCCATCGATAGCAACATAGCGAAAACAAAATTACTAAATTGAGACTGAGTCCGTTTCTGACGTGTGAAGTTATTCATGGAACTCAACTCCCTAGGACGAAGCCCCAATGACCGCGATGATGATTATCTACAGTTAGACCCTAAAATCGAGCATTCGAAAGACATAGTTAAGGGTGTCGCATTCCCGCTCAGGAGATGTCATGGTTCACGTATGCTATCGCAGACCAAGACTAAGCACGGATAATAGGGGGCTGTAATTACTGTACACAGTCGTATCAGATCTTGCCTAATTCTATACATTCAAGGATCAGACCCGTCAGCGAAGAGGGCGGCGATGTGCTAGCATGTGTACAGCAGTCGGCCCGCCATTCCATTCCACGGCTCTGAGACTAGTGACGTCGTTATGGCTGCTTTTGAATCATCACTTTGAAGATATTGTCTCTTCTAAAATGGGCCTAGGGAGCGCCACTGTCATTGCACCTCGTCAGTGATTATTTAGTTGCCATGAAATAAGTCTGGATTGATTGGCCTTGGAAAGAGAACCACGTACACAGTGCCAAGGATACCTTACCCTATCTGCCAATAGGAGAGAGCGCAAGACACGAGCAAAGAAAATGCATAGCATATGCGGGCTCAGGAAGCTGATTCCTGCAGGGACCATGCAATGACATATGCAGTAACATCCCGAGCACCGGCATGAAGCTGAGGCAGGCATGAGCTGAACAGCGGCATTAGCTCATTACACACATAAAAATGCTGCCCAAAGCAAGCCGCTTTCTGGAACCATCGAGTGTCTGATGACGAGGGAGTAAGCCGGCAGCTTACACACAGCTGTTGATGTGATTCCAGGGTCGGCTGCAGGACCTGCTTTTGCGTAGGGCTGGTCAGATTTCTGCAGGTCAGATACTACATACACTACGATACGCCATGACATTAGTTATAGAAATTGAGAGATAAGGTGCCTGCCTATAAGCACTGATTATAATTTCCACGAGTAGGGGGGAAAGTAGGTAGCTTGCTGGTGCCGGAGCACGTCTCAGCCGCTGTCAATTTTCACCGGAGGCAAGCCAATCACCACCCACTGACTAGCTAAATGTATATCTACAGCGGCTTCAGACAAAACAAGACAGGAGGGGAGGGAGTTGGATAATTACAGAAAAGAAGAAAAAAAGAAGAGAGATAGATGAGAGAAAAATAGATGCCCACTAGCGGAATCGAACCGCTGATCTTGTCATGGCATCTAGTGAATACTAGTGACACGCTATACCACTTAGCCAAGCGGGCAACTGATCCATCACGTGATACGATGTGTGAATCTGAAGCGTAAAGTTGGCCAACAACCTAAAGGGCCTGAGCCTATTACAGGGGAACGGAGCCAACCGGTAGCGAGTATTTCAACAAAGCTCGTCATGGATTTCAAATGAAACTACTTAGCCTTACTGCCTTGACTTGTATGACATGATCTGAAATAATCTGGAGGGGGAACGACTAGACGTGATATTGATGGTGCGTGCTCGAAGTCCACTTGCACCTGACTGCATAGTCACCTTAAGTACTATCTATATACAAGTGGTGGACGGATGCTTCGCGCATTGTCTCGCACCAGAAGCCAACCTGTGCCCCTACAGCTGATAATCAGCACACACGAATCCTTGCTCGGGGTTCATGACGTCCGCAATGGTGACGTTCTCCATGATGCCGGCGGACCAGAGCGTATGGTTCAGCGTGGTGACGGGCCCGCCGTCGTTCAGGTAATCCTCGATCGCCTTGTTCGGCGCCGGCATCAGGAAGCCCGGCGGGAATCCCGTCCCGTTCCCACCGGGGAAAGGAGGGAATCCCGTCCCGTTGCCACCGGGGAAAGGAGGGAATCCCGTCCCGTTACCACCGGGGAAAGGGGGGAATAGACCACCCGTGAGTGACTGGGTGTTGTTGCCGGCGATCTCGGTCAGTCGCTTCGTCAGGTTACGGGACTGCCACTTTATTCATTGGGGCAGGTGTTAGTATAATGCACGAGCTTGCACGAGCGGAAAAGAAAGAAAGAAAAAAAGGGGGGAGGGGGGGGGGGGGGGGGAGAATAAATAGCAATCCCACTTACCTCCCACCAAATCCGGTCCAGAAATCCATGGTGAACTAGTTTTGAACGGTCAGGTATGGCTAATGCCCCTATATGTGGCGTGAGACGTACGATAGAAGACCGGGTCTCCTGGGGACAAGTACAAGTTTGTCATCTGGAAATTCTACCATCAGCGCCCTGCCCGTCTTGTCGACGAGGGTTAGCCGTCGAGGGAACGTTACGAATACGTACCAGGCCCCCAACGCCGCCGTGCCCGCCGTTGTGCGGCGCGTTCTCTATGCACCTCCACGCGCCGGAGTAATCAGCCTCCCGGAGGCAGGATTCGATGTTAGCGCGGGCCTCCGACGAGAACGCGAAGTCGTTCAGAAACCTCGTGATGCAGTAGTCGCCGGTCGTCAGGTCTTCCTTGATGTGGAGCGTGAGGTTAGCGAACGGCCCGTCGGCGATGCAGCGGTCGCTGCCGGTGCCGTTGCCGCCGAAGTTCGGCTCCCCGCTGAAGAGCGAGGATCCGGCGATGTGGCCGACGTCGGCGGTCTCATTCCAGTATCTTTAATGGTCAGCCATCGTCCGTCCTCGTGGGCGTTTGGTGTCCTTACGGCAGCGGGCCGGTATAATCACACTCGGCCCTCAGGAGGTGTTCATGCACCGTCATGAAGTATCGGTGGAAGGGCAGGAAAGCTCCCTACAAGCCATTAGGGGGGTTTGCAAAGAAGAGCGGGATTTCCCAAGCTCATACATACCACGAAGTGGACATAGCCCACCTGTGCCGCATGCGCGTACTGCAGCTCGTCCCATCGAGACGTGGCCCCCTTGATCCCGCTCTTGGGAGGCAGAGACATGAGACACAGGTCCGCATTGATATAGTCTTGCTTTTCCTTTGCTGTCAGGGCCGCCCTGTGCGCTCCTCGTCAGCATTGTCGTAGTATGTGAGTACGTGATACCGACCAAGATTTGCGGATGGACTTGGTCGTACATGCTGCAGACTTCCTCTCATAAGGGGCTTGGGTGGCCTGCGCAAAAGCAAGCGACAAGGCGCTCAAGGCCACGATGAGCCTAGCAATCATGGTGCATACAATAGTATTTATACGGCCAACGTTTGCAACTGGTTCTTCGAGATAAAAAAAAAACACGCTATGGGAATCTGTCTATATTATACCCGTTCTATGCTGCCACCTCGATTTCTGAACGCTACATAACCATTGAACCCAATACCGGATTTCATGCCGTCGATAACTGGACAAGGGGGGAAGTGAAGTTTGTGAAAACGGAACACGAAGTGCACTCCGCATAGTACAGTCATCGAAATGTGGTGAATTAGGGGCCGCGTCACGGCTGACTCCTCTCACTTTGCGAAGCTTTGCATTCTCTTAAGTTCAACGAATGATAGGGACTTTCGTAGTAGCATTCTCAGACATTCATTTATTACCCCAGAATAGTTTATGAGGCGTACGCAATACCGGCTTTACTGCCGTGACTATTTCGGCTGAATGCATGGTCTAGCCAAAGAGAGGGGGTGATGCTACTCGACTG
Organism: Xylaria palmicola; assembly: GCA_022385595.1. Classification (NCBI taxonomy): domain Eukaryota; kingdom Fungi; phylum Ascomycota; class Sordariomycetes; order Xylariales; family Xylariaceae; genus Xylaria; species Xylaria palmicola. The sequence goes on from MU281347.1 coordinate 165,525, forward strand.
CATGGCTTGGCTTAGCAACTGCCCATAGTGACCCGTGAATAATGTTCATGGTCGAATATGCGTATAAACATGTTCAATTGGGGTAAGGCTTCACTTAGGGAAGCAGAAGCAGAACAAATCGGGTGAGGTATATGAAAATGAAGTTTAGTCTCGTCAGATATGCTGATCTAGGCATGACCGCTTTTTATGACACCTTAACGCCGGACTATGCAGCTTTTTTACATCTATCCCTCATAAGCTCAACTCTAGTGGCTCTTTTTAGACTTCTTCGCCTTTTTATGTGGCTTCTCCCCAAATTCTTCTTCGTAGACCTCAGCAGCTGTAGGTCCTACTTTTCTCTTCGTCTTGCTGGATTTAACACTAACAACCGGATTGGCTTGGCCACGCTTAGCTGCATTTCGAACCTGTTTCTCAGCTTCATCCCATGCAGGGTTATCGCCTTCCACCTCATATCTAGCATGTAGTTAGTATTACCGTCGTAGTATCCAATAATTGCCGAAATTGAAAAACCTACTGGTCAAATGGCAACGAGTCGATCAACTCCCGTTGCTTTTGCCGAATCTCTTTCAGAGCTTCATCACCACCTTCTTCTAGTTCCTCCTCCAACGACTTTTCAAGAGGGTTGAACCGCGCATCTACAACCTCATCATCATGTACCCCGCTCGCGTTGGCGACGCTAACACCAATCGTATCTTTCGGCAGGGAAGCTTCGACGGCACCGGAAACTAGCCCTTCGAAGTGTATGACAAATTTCTTCACGATCTTCATGAACATAGCCAAAGTTTGAGAAGCCGGCATTGAAAAGTTGGCAGCGACGTCGTCCAGCTCTTTCCGCTGTATTGACACGGCAAGAAGCATAGCTCGCTGAAGGTCTGTCAATTTAATATCGCCCAAGCGGCCTCGGAAGTAAGGCTCCGATATACGAGGCATCAAGTCCACTGCATCGGCGTTAGCAATTTTCACTTCCTTTGAGCCATGGCTGTATTTCTAGGAATATAGAGAGTCTCTAGACCGGATAACCGGTTTGAACGGGGAGGCTCAGTTCCTTAGGCAAGCCTGGGGGATAGAACTTACAAATTACGTGATAGTCTAGCAGATTATTGGCGTATGCTGCTAAACGCTTCATATCGAACGGCGTAAGAATTTGATCCAGAGACTCTTTTGTTACTGGCGTTGGGCTGTATGATGAGTCAAGTCGAGCTCCCGAAGTAGCACTTTCGTTGATGCTAAGTGCGGTTGTCGGGTCAAAAACTCGGAACCGGTAGGATAAGAGTGAGAGGAACCGCGAGTGGAAATCATTAGCGTACGACCCTAGCCACGTCTTGTCGCTAGATTCGAGTGGTCGCAACATGACGCAAGTATGTTCACCAGTGACTACGAATGAAATCAGTGATTACTATTGCCAGTAGTAGGAAGAGGACTAAGCCCGAAAAATCTTGAAGACAGAACTCCCCAAAAGCGCTGACAGTTTAATGTTTGATGATGTGTATGAGGAAACAAGATTTCGGAGATCACTTACGGTCATTTGGTGTTTGTCTAAGGTAGACTGGTGAAAATCCACCTATGAAAAAAATGATCATTAGTAGAAAGCCCAGCGTAAGTACAACTATCGGTCATGGGTAGAAGGGGACGACTAAGAAACGCCCGGTGCAACTATTATTCGGAAGCCGCTCTACCAAGTGCACACACACCGAGGATTATGGTACTTACTTTTCCGCCAAAACTTGTGTAATGGCTGTGTGAGTCCATAACTAACCCCAATATACTCTATAGCGCTGGGCCGGCACTCGGAAAGCTTAGAGAATAGAGGTGGCAGAGTAGCAATATCGCGGACTTTGATTTCATCTTTCAAGGTACCATTCTCCAACTCCTCGTCAGTCACTCGGACTATGGTGGTGTCATTCTCTACGCCGCTCTCGGACAAGTTGGCGAATTTCCCTTCGTAGAATGAGATTAGATCCGAGAGAGCCTTCGCGCCATAACCCCTTGACGTGAACTCTGGCGAAGTCGCGATTCGAACAACACGAGCACCGCTCAACGAGGCGAACTCATCGTCTTGATACTGTTGGCTCACCAACCAAGGGATTAGATCACCCGCAGCCCTGTAACCACGGCTGAGACTGTTGAGAACACTCTGGCGGGAGATCTGTCCTTCGAGGGCTACCTGGATGGCGCAGAGGGGTTCCGGCAAGCGATTCGAGTTAGGATCGAGAGGTGCACATAGAACATAGAGTTCATGAGAAGGCGCGTCACTGAGTAACTGCAAATCGTCGGGTGTATTCTTATAGTGGCTTGCTACAAAGAGCTGTACAAGCTGTTGTAGAAACTTCTCTGCGACGGGATGGAAGCTGAAAAGTGTGTCTCGATTGATTTTGAGTAGATGGCAACTCGCAGGATCAGGAAAGCCTACGGATAGCTTCGATGATTGGGGCATATCCAAGACAAGGAGATTGTTAAGCCACTTTTCGACCGCATCTCCTTGAGAGTACCTAATTGGTTCCTCAAGTACAATTTCCCGCAAAGAGCGCGTGCCTGGGAGGTGGCCGTCTGCAGAAAGTTTAGAAGCTTTACCAGTTGACCGATCAACTGTCTCGGTATCGGTTACAGTTGCGCCCGCCCTAGATTGCTCCCTCAGCTGTTTAATGAGTTTCAAGGAGAGTGATCTGCCAGTGCCCTCATAGCCATTCACTGTCGAAGCCATGAAGACGAGGTAGCTACCGATAAGCTTCTTCACCAAAGGTAGTGGAATAGCCGCGGCTTCGTCGATTACAAGCAATTCACATTGTCCCAAGACATGGGCATCCTCAGGCCTGATATATTGGATGGTTTGGCGGTGGGTTCTCGTTATGTTGACTCTGACGATGGCTTTCTGGAAATCAGGATTCGTAGATTGAACAATTTGGTAATCGGTGTGGTCTTGATAATGAAGTGCATCAAAACCTTTAAAAATAAACTGAAATAGTGTTTTCAAGTTCTCACTTTGGCATCAGGAGTCAGCATATGTTCTCTAGCGCGCAGTCGTCGGAGCCCGGAAGTAGTCAGAGCGTTGGCGCATGACTACTAGGCTCCGGCTAACCGTAAACAAAAGGGGCAGCGTTTTTACTCACGGCGAAGGAGATGTCACAAAAATATTAGAATAGCCGAGTGCGACCGCTGCTGCAATGGCCAGTCCAAGGCAAGCTGACTTTCCGCGGCCACGGGCGGCAGTTAACGTAGCCGTTCCCCTCAGTGTCTTCTCTGTAATCGCGTCGATAAACGTTAAAATGGCCTTCGCTTGGTCAACAGTATGGGCAAGGCGGACCAGTGACCCGACGACTTCGGTTTCCTGCAGGGATTCTTTGATCGAATCAAGCTCCTTTTCTGTTTCGGTCTTCGGCTCGTCTAAATCGGGAGGAGGAAGCGCTGCAACCCCTTTGCCGCCGCTGATGGGGAGCACGTTCAGTTCGTCGTCAATGACGAGGCAGTTTTTGCAGCTTCCGAGTGAAAGCAGAAAGCGTTCGTTGAAACGAGCGACAACGTCTTGATGGGCCTCGGTACGGAACCTTGAGTGAACGCTCATGGATAGAGTGTAGAGTTGTTTGAGACTCTTGATTCCTCTAAGTAGGAGGATGCATAGCCCACCACCCTGGACGGTCTCGATGGTCCTGGCCAGAACATTGGGCGTGATTCCCTCGAAGTCTTGCAAGATCGCCATGCCGTACGTGTTGCCGAGAATCTTGTCGGTCTCTTTATAGTACGTGTAGCGTATATCGGTTACGGTGAGGAATAGCTCGAAAGGATCCTCGGTGTTCGGTTCGCGAATACCCCTCTTGATTTCCTTTTGGATCTTTTTCTCTCTCTTCGCTCGGTGGCTTGTGAAGCCTGGGGACTACGTCAGGGACCATCATTCGAGAAATGACGAGATGATATCAACTGCCTACCTAGGAGCTTCTTTGAATAGGCCCATAGCACACTCTTGTTGCACTTCAGATTGAGAGTCTGCAATATCAAGTATAGCTTCGTGATGACATCTTTGCTCTCATCGCCGACGACCACGAAGAGCCCGCGCTGGTTCGTTTGGATACAGTTCTTTATCAGGGTCGGAATGCGCGAGTCCCTAAAACAGACATCAGACACCCGGTACAACAGTGAGTATCGGTGCGGGAGTAATGCAGACATACACCTCTCTTCGGGGCATTTTGGCGGTAGTTCTCTCCTGGCGAAGCGTCGCGAATTGGTGTTGCTACAAGACGCGACAACCTAAGGACCATCGGCTCTGCAGCTCCCGACCACTGCTGTAGCTTCAGCCAAAATTTTGGTGGTGAGCATTTTCTGCCGGGCGGTGAAAGTGGGCTAAATCCCCGAATAAGTTAGAGCCGACCATTCCGTGGTGGGGCGGTGCACCCTGCACCAAACACTGGGTACATGCCGCAGTAGCACTAAGCCAATGATGGCAGAGTGAAAGACTGCCTGCAGGATTGATTTTTGAATACCGGTACGCCAACCCCACTCCGTCCGTCGAGTTCACCTACTTAAGGTACCTAAAGCAATGCAGCTCAGACACAACCAAGCTGTGCTGAAAACTACATATATTCAGAGACTACACATATGACATTTCCATTGTAGCAGTTAGTATCATTTACCAGTATATAGACGCTACAGCTTCCATACTAGACTACTGGTAAGATTTATCTTACTAGGTAGGATGATGTCCGCAGCAATTGTACTGAGTACAAGTACTTCCACGTGAGCCCCATCCTCGTTCTGAGGTAGCCCCGCAAGTCCTGAGCTGCTGTAGCCAATCATTGTTGTTTCGATTACCATCTCCTCCCCCGGAAACCTAAACCGTCGCCCCAACAGGGCGAGCTATGACGTAAATGTGCCTGGGCTAGACCGTCGCCCCGGAGTATGCAGTGTTATTGTACAGGTACAGTATGTACTTGTTTACGAGCTTCATTCGTCAAGTACCAGTACGCTAACATCCGCCAGTCACTCGGTTGATGCTAACAGTGTGAAAGCGGCGGGAGATCGAGCTGAAGGGACCTCCCTTCAGATAAGGCAGACAAAGTTCACTATTCCATGTTGACCTCTTCGAGGATTAGCCGTATCCGGGTCACCCTCCCCCATATGACCTCGTAGCTCTCCCTCCATTCTCTCCCTTTCCAGCACAGTTCAGTTCCATCATCCAGCATCAAAACAAAGCACAGCCAACATACCTTTCACGATATCTACCTTCACAAACAACCACTCTACCCAAACAACACAGACACCTAGCTTACGCTACGAACGCAATTGCAAAGCTTAGCACCGTCTACTACTTTATACAGCTTGACCATTTCCACTATGGCGTCCGCCCAGGCCTGTCCCATCGTTGGCACTACCAACAGCACTCTGCCTCCCTCCCATCCCGACATCGACCTGTCAAAGCCCGGCCAGACTTGCCCTATCGTAGGAGCCAAGACGGAGCACCACGGAAATCTCCACAAACACCCCTCCGTCTCTGAAACCCCCACTACCCAGTCGACGGGCTCATCGGATGCACAGGCCTGTCCTGCCCTGAAGAGCGTGGTGAACGAGGTCAAGAGCAAGGAGATGGACGACGAGGTCTGTCCCGTCGCGGGGCCTGTGACAACCGTCCTCCCTCCCGATCATCCCAGCACACAAGGCAAGGCCGACGATGCGGAGTGCCCCGTCACCAAAGCCAAGGTTGGCCACCACAAGGATAAGGTGGTCGGACACCCCTCCGTGAACGACGCCTCGGGCGTGTGCCCCGTCACGGGTGCAAAGCCGGCATAGACGGCGATGGCGTCGATATCGCGCACTCTGTAAATTAATTCAATTACTGGCGTGTTGAGACACGTTGAGGATCGGCTTTGAACGATCAAGAGTTAGGATTCATACGCTTCTACGGAACGCAAGTGTCGCTCGTTTAGTTTGTGTGGCTGAGATAGGTTAACGGGGGGGGTTTTTTTTTTTTTCTTTTTTTTTTTTCGCTTCAGCCACATTGGATGGTCATTCTATGAAGTGCACTCCGTATATCTGTATCATTATGAGCATGTGTGTGTAGGTATTTTAGGCAGTTTTCCCTAAAATATCATCTTGATACACTAATCTTCCTTATTCCCATTGAAAAGGCCGGAGGTCTAGATTCAACGAGACTATGGTAGGCAGGTAATAACTCGTAGCTACTTACATACACGGCATGCTTAAACAGTTCCCCAAGTCGTAGCATGGAGTTCCGCGTTGTTAAGCAGTAAAGTAGAAAGCACGAATTGCCTTTTCAGCCAAGATGACTACACGTGGGAATTAAATCGCCTAACAAAAGGATTCATGCTTTAACAGGTTCAATTAAATAGTTGTCTGATGGGTGACGAACCCCCTGAGCTGTCGGACCCCCTTCTATCGCCAACTCCAACAATAGGTACGTCTTAAAGGATACTGAAACTAAAAGCCGTGCAGCCTTAGCATACTATCTCAAATACTATTTAACCAAGTTATTATTAAGACGCCATGAGACTAGTCCCTGTTATCGGCACTCTGCTTTTTTCAATTAAATTTTAGCTTTCGTTGGGCTGCCTAAGGGTAGCGGCCGCTCAGTCCAACAACAAGAGCAGACGGAAAATTGAGCGAGATACGGAAGCTCCATGACATGATCTCCTTCCAAGCACCTACTAGTCCGTTGTCACGGAACAGAACTGCAGCGCTAAACCATAACACTATCAAAAGATAGAACGTTGTCAAGTCGGAGACTTGACCGTCTGCAGTTACTTATATGTGCGGTACGTACTGTAACATCCGTCCTGCCGGGGAGCTAAGGTCACCAAGACAGCCCACTTCGCCGGGTCACCTACCCGTATATCGACCCGATGGGGCGGTCCAACTGCGCCGGCAAGGTCGTCCTGGCCGCGGATGGTAACAAGGGCATCAGCCTCGGCACTGCTGTCTACATACGCCGGAGAGAGCATCGCACATGGCGTCACCCCGCGCACGACGATAATATCCCTGGCGGCGATTAGAATGGGTGATTGAAGGTCTCCGACGCCACGCCGCGGGGATAGATACCTCGCCACTGGGGGTTGTCTGCCCCTGATGCTGTCCAAAGTCGTCGATGGGCACCTCACGTTTTTATCCAAGGGTAGTAGTTATCAAATTAGCATCTTTGCGTTGCTTGGGCTTAAGGAATTCCTGTTTGTTGGAATCACCTATCAGCCCCTGTTGATTTATTTATTTGGTGGCCCAGGGGTATTTCTACAACCTATAAGAACAATGTTACCGGATCGTTTGCTTGGGGTTTTGTGTTGATAGAGGCATGGCCCAGAGCACCAAGAATAGAGTAGCCACAAACTTGACCGTCAGGGTACCATAGGAGTCGATGAATAGTTTGGGGCCAATTGACTGATAATATGAAGCTTGTCTCATATGTAACTCCGCCTTGGGCGGCAACGCTTCGTGTTACCGTCAAGTAAACGGTAAGAATGACTGGCGGGTAGATATTCGAGTGTCATGTGGATTATGGAGGGGTACTTGACTAGGGAGAAATCATCAGGATCTTCTCAAGACCGAGATGACTTGCAGACACAGCTCATACTCGCCGGGACTTCAAATCTATGTGGTTGTGGAAATTTCTGACGGTAGTACAATGTCTCAACAGGCTACAAGCTAGACAAGTTTAGCTAGACTTGAGAGACATTTGATTAGTAGGTAGTCTGAATATCCCAACAGACTACCTCATCGTACACATACGAATTTCAGGCTGTCAGGGGTTTACATTCTGAGGTACAAGACAAAATAGATCCAGGTACCTACCGAACTGTAAGAAACCAGAAACAACGAAATAGTGGCTTGAATGAAAATACTGACAGCTATTGTTGCATAATTAGGGTGGGAGGTATATAAGGGACTATGGTACCTATCACAACTTTTCTGGCGGGATTATGAACTGACAGAGATGACGATAGCGCTCGCCTGTAAATATAGCTAAAGGCTAACCAAGAAACTTCATGCATGTTCTTCATAGATTCGAGAAGCACACGGAGAAATTTATATCGCCAACATGCGCCCTCTCGATTCGGATTGATAAACATGTTAACTGTAATGATGACGATTTGTGTACCTGTCTAGGTATTTGGCTTCCAAGTGCGGGATGTTCAAGCTTCCCCTATGTTTCTCCCCCCCCAAAAAAAGGCATCAAAAGGAAATCGTCAATGTAGATTTATATTGCTCATCTCGAGTGCCCCATCTCTTATCATGGTTGCCGCCTCTCCGCCCATCAAGCCGTAAACGAAGATTTCACCGACTAGCTTCCAGCCAGGGCCGACATGCCTGATGACGACGGGCATGCTGCATCCGGGTAGCACCGCAACAGTATCACCATCTACCACCGCCGCAACCGTGAGCCCCAGCATCCCGGCCCTCGTAACGACTAGGCGCCTCCAGGCTAGCGCATTCGAGGCCCAGGATACGGCATCGCGCTCATCTAACTCGCTGTGTTGCTCCGTGACGTCCTTCTTCTTGTTGCCGCCCCAAGCCTGGTGTGGCCCCTTGTAGCCCAGAAGGTCGCCGAGAGGATACCCGCCGGGTAGGAGGAGCTTTAGGTTCCGCAGGGCGAAGCTATGGAGCCCGAAATTGATGCTCCGCCCAACCATCTCGCTCGTCCCGAAGGGAGACCACCGTCGTTGCTCGATAAGCAGACGCCAAGATGGGGGTGGCTCATCGCCCGTGCTCGTAGAGTTGGCTATGATCGTGCGCCAGAAGGCCTCCTTCAAACCGTCAAGATCACCGTAGGAATTGGGGATGGATGGGGCAAACGGAGCATTGCGTGGGTATGACTCGTCGGCTTCGAGAATGTTGAATGCGGAGAGGTTGACTATAGTATCTACTATGACAGCTCGTAAGGACAATACACCGTCGTCTGAGAACTGCACAATAGGAGACGGTAGGCCTTCGTGTGCCCGGTAGTTACGCGGTAGTCGGGCGAGGGGTGCGCCCTTACAGATCCAACATACGGCCCAAGAGGGTAAGTTGTGCGTGCAAGCGTTCGCGACCTCTTTGTAGCGGGGTCTGGCTAGCCGTCGTAGCCAAAGAGGGTTATCCCCGTTAAACCAGGAGAGCATGACTGGCTCGACAGGCGAATGAACGAGTCGGATGATGTCTAGACCATCATTCATAATCACTTTCCGCGTGAAGTCGGTATACACTTGGGCTAAATGTTTTGGGTAGTCAGGGTCAGTCATATCCACGTCGTAATTTGGGGGCATTGTGACCAGTTGTCCCACTCCTGGGATCCCGAGTATACCGTAAACCTTATCGCGGTTGTCCGAGGCCTCAGCCTGGCGTGTTAACTCGAAAGATGGGACAGCGAACACTACGCCGTGGCCCTTGTTCTCTCGCAAGTGCTTTATATGTATCAGATGTTTCCATTGTTGTCCCGGGGTAGTGTGCCGCTGCTCTAGTCGCCGGTCGACCGTGAGGGTGCTAGTGTGGTGGTCAATATCGTCACCACTGATAGTCATATCCTCTAAAATAGTGCCCTCGCTCTCGCGGATAGCTTCACATGCAATCCATATCTCACGCAGAGGCATGGCATGGCTACCCCAAAGCACGGGAGCATCAACTTTGGCCATGGCGAGTTCCTGGAGAATCCAAAGACGGTGCCAATAATCTCGTGCGAAAAACGACCGAAGTGCAGAGAACACAGCATCGCGCCATGGCAACGTATATGGATCGAGTATCACCGGCGCCGCATCATACACAGTGTGCGGGATACCGTGCTCAGCGGCGAACTCTCTCAGCTTGTCGCCGGAACCTATGGCGCGGGCGAGCCAGGACAAGGCCGTGTAGGCTAGATACGTCGCCTCTGTGGCCGGGCCGAGCCAGACTACGACTTGCCATGCGGCGACGTAGATGGAGCGCATGATGCTCACTTGCTGCGCACGCTCGCGGGTGTCGTTCTGGTTGATGCACAACGCATCGATCCACAGCCGAATACCACGGTAAACCCACGGGGATTTCCGCAGCTCGAGCAGTGCCGCGTAGAGGTTTGGCCGGACTTCTGTCTCGATCCCGTTTATCAAGATCTTGCGCTGATCCTCGACGGGACCCCATGCGTACGAAAGCGCGATATACCTGTGCGAGAGGGACTCTGACGACGTGGTGCTATCTGGAGCTGCCTGGACGTCGATGGAGTCTACGTAGCTCTTCCAAGAACGCTCGGGGGCCCCGATTAGCCTGTGTCGTAGTTTCGGCTTGAATAATACAGAGAAGTCGAGCTGGGTCTGATCATAGCCGGGCCAACGGTCATCGTGAGACTCGGGTTCGACTGGTAGCTCTTGCTGGAATTTACTCAGGGCTATAGTCTGCAACTCACAGGTGATGAGGGGCAGCACGTCCTGACCGGTTGGAGACGCATACTGTAAGGTCAAAAGACGTATCTCATCTTGTTCCAAAGGGGCATAAAGAGACTGATATGTACTGTTTGTATTCATAATCACATTGGGCACGGTAGCGGAAACCTATGGTACAACAGTCTATACACGATACGTAGACATCTCACGACTGCCTCGTAATCCATCTGACCTACGTAATTCACACACTCTTGCTCGCATTATAAATAGGTAGACCCGTCGACTTGACGGGGTCTACGTTGCAAGCTTGCAGAAGCGAGCTTGGCGTGTTAAGGCACACTGCCGATAAGACTGAAGCTTACCTCGATCCGTGCCGGGATTAGCCATGGACCACAGCTAGGTACTGTGGCAAGGGGATGAAGTTAAAAGAGGCGATGAAAATAGTTTATATCGGATATGGGACCTGGGTGCCCGACATGTCCGTGTTCCAGAAGGACGTAGCAGGGGAGTTTGATACCTTCATGGGGAGATAGGTATCGAAAGTTACGATTGGAGACTGGCTCGCTGCCATTGCATCGCTTAAGCCAACCCTGCCGGCACTATTGACCGCGCTATGTAGAGTTGGGTTGCTTATAGGTTGCTTATATTCTTTAACACTCTTTAGTATCTTGTATTGGAACTTGGGTTTGCCCACAGTCCAACTTCTGACTTCATCTTTGTCCCCCCCCCAAACCCCTTTAGTATCCCCATGTGCGTAGCCGTGAGTGTTTCGAAAGTAGACTGGTCTGTACTTTATTATCGACGAGTAGGAAGAATACGTGGCAGGATGCTCAAGGAAAAGGGAAAGGGGTCGGAGGGGCGGCGGGGTTATACTTCATTTGGAACTAAATTTGTCCACAACTAGCGATGACTACGGAGTACATAGTAAGTACTATGTACCTTAGGCATCGCATTCCAGCCAGCCCCGACTCGTTATTACCGCGATTTGAAGCTAACTAATCTTAAAGTTCCAACTTAGCATGTTGCCAGTGACTTTCTTTACTCATCCGAGGCAGAAACCCACCCCTGTTGCACTTGTATAGCCATTGACATGCTAATTTTTATTGGACAGCAGAAAAATGCTTTTTTCATCGGTGTCTGGATGGAAAGGCTTCGACCAACAAGCTCTGGGGTTTGCTTCTTCAGTTGCAGTGGCAAAGAGGGCCGTACACAGGGACATTTTCATGCCTCAGGCTGTCTATCAGTGTTCTTACTTTTGAAAAACCAGTATCCTCACAACTGCGCGATAAAACCAAGACGACTCTGAGATGCCGACGCAACGTATAGGACTACTCGATAGTCTCAAGATCGTCCTATTGTCCTACTATATAGTATGTAAATCCGTGGTCAGGGCCGGCCACTGATCTCGTTTTTGATATGAGCCCCCGCAGCCCCATCGGTATATTGGACGTGTACGGGGGTTTGGTATAATAAAAATTGTTCAGTCTTATTGGATTCGAGGTAGCTAGCTTCACGACAATACACCGAGACAGGTCCCCGAAGAAACAACACGCATTGTTTCTCCCGGCAATGCTAATGTAGGTACAATGGGCATGGCAGTGTAGGTACTTGAGGTACCTACGTCGGGTAAAGGTGGGCCGGGTTGGTCGGTTCAGGGAGTACTATCTGCCTGCATGGGGTCCAGGTAGGGTCCTGTCTTGCCGCTACCCACCGCCCGATCTGGTTGCACCAGGTACCCTACCCCATACCTTCACTTGCACCTCTTGATGTAGGCACTTGTACACATTGACTTGGCTAAAAGAAAACCAACAACCAACCCGGAACAACCATTTCCACTCACCAACCCCAGCCATGCTTACAGTATAACAACGAGGGCATTTTCCAGAACAACCTAGTGCATCTGGAGTAAAAGAAAGAAGACACGATCCAGAGCGAAATAAGGGGTACGGAAGAACCACCGTTCGACCCTTAGCTTGTGCTGTGCTGCCTGCCATCCTCGACCGCGGACCCGAACAACACCCACGTTCGAGCGTCTCTTTCACGGTGCTGTTGTCGGCCGCGATGACACTCGGGCTGCCGGCATGGCCTCGTCGTCGTCCACTCTAGCTGCATCGACGTTAGCCCGCCCTAGAGTCCTCGTTGTCTTGGTCTCTACCGTCGCTGCAGTTTCTCTGGGCTACTATTATTACCGTCGCCACCGCTCGACCGAGCAACCCGACCTCGACGCATCTGGTCCAAGTCCACGTCCGGGCCCTGGCGCCCGTCTGCACCGCCGTAATGCGCAGCGGCGCCCGCGACGCCCCGACCAGGGAAACGATGATTCGTCCGGCTCCGAATCCCACGGCGATGATAATGTCGATCCTGCCGCCTTCGCTTCCCTGAACGAGACCACGCCCGACCTCGGCGACGTCGCCGTCCCCCTTTCCGGGCCTGTCCCTCAACATGACGAGAACGCTGGTGACTGGTTCAATGATCACCAGAACAACGATCGTCTGCGCACTGGCGAGAATATAGTAGGCTTGCTGTTCAGGGTATCGGAAGACAACGCGCGGCGCAACGCATACGTCCATCGAGGCTGCTTGTGCAATGGATGCGGCATGCTTCCAATCCGGGGGATCCGTTATCGTTGTGCCAACTGCCCCGACTTTGATCTCTGTGAGATGTGCGAATCCCAGGGCACTCACAACAAAGCCCATGTCTTCTACAAAGTCAAAGTCCCCGTCCCACCCTCGGCTGCAAGACACGTACAGGCTCCTTGGTATCCCGGAGACCCCAGCAACGTGGCGCAGAGCGTGCCGAGGCATCTGCTCGCCAAGTGGTCCCACGAGACCGGCTTCGAACGCGTCGAGCTGGATGCTCTCTGGGAACAGTGGACTTTCATGGCCAATACCGAGTGGAGGGAGGACCCCAACGGCCTCTTCCTCGCTATGGATCGAAAGACCTTTGAGCGCTGTCTGGTGCCCACGGCCGGCTATCGTCACCCTGCGCCCAACTTAATTCATGATCGTATGTTCGCCTTCTACGATACCAACCATGACGGACTCATAGGGTTCGAAGAGTATCTGCATGGTGTTTCGTACAAGCGTCGGAAAGATAAATTAAGGAGAACCTTCGATGGCTACGACGTAGACGGTGACGGCTACGTTAACCGTCGCGACTTTTTGCGCATGTTCCGCGCCTATTATGTGTCTTATAAGCAGATGCACCGAGATACGGTTGAGGGACTGGATGACTACATGGCGACCAATGTTGAGGTCCAACAGCTTGTCAACAGTAGGCAGCCCATCAGTAGTCTATTCGGCAGAGACCAAAGAATCCCCGATACTGAGGGTAGCCGGCACATGGAGGGTAAAGTTTTCCGATCTGGGGGCTTCGAAGCCCACGTGTCCGACGGCAAAGGTGTCGTGACTGAAGACAAACCCGATGCCTCTAGCCGTGAGGATATACTTCAAGAGCTATTCATCGGGAATAGCAATCAGAGTCTCTTTACCGAGTCGTTTGGGTCCTCGTCTCGCAGACCTCAATCTCCTGCGAGGGACACTCCCTACTGGTCAGGCTTACTCAACCCACCTCGCAGCACTGTCGATCTTGCAGCTCTGCTTGCCGGTGATCATGCTCAGCTCGACGATATCATCGAATCTATCCGTCATCAAGGGCAGTTCATTGCTGACGATGACGAGTCTGGCACCTCTGACGACTCACAAAGTACGCCTGATCTGCAGATGGGCCATGGACTCGACATGAACCATCACTCCATCGATGGCAATGACCATCCTACTGTATATCCAGGGTCACCATCTCTCACGGAAGAGCTTGACACTTTGCCACCTGATGCGAGGGAATTTATCAACACTTTGCCAGTCCGGGTAGAGTCGTCCCGACGTGAACCCATAGTCAGCCACCAGCAGCTAAATTTTGATAAACGGAAGCGAGTCATCGCACGAAAGCAGCTCTACGAACGCTGGAAGCGACGGCAGTTTTACTTGGACGAGGAAGAGGGAGGCATGCCCCCTCAAGGTTGGCGCGAAGAGCAAGACATACTAGTCAACGTTAATGATGTTGTGGAGCCTTCGAAGACGGCCCCGCCTCTTCTTTCGCCCAGGTCACGATCGTCATCCAAAGTGCGCTTCGCCGAGGATACGGACGACTTCGAGACGAGGTCAAATCCTTCGACCTCTTCGCGTAGTGTGCCAGAGCGGTGGGGTGGTATGGAAATTCCCGATGCCGAGCGAGATGTCGGAAAAGAAATTCTGTATCAAGTAACGCAGCAAGCCTTCAATGAGCTTTTGGACGTGCTGTTTAAGAAGAAGGAAGATCTCGCGGTGCTCGTGGCTGAAACCAAGGAGCAACGAGAGAAGCACCGCCAGCTTCTAGATAACTTTGAATTACAGGACGAGGATGAGCCCCTAGAGCCGCCAGGACTCGGACAGCCACGCCGGACACGGCCAATCCAGCAGCAGAGTCTACAAGAATTACTATCTACTAGCGGTTATGCGGTCGCGAGCCCGGGTATTGGCGAGGATGGACGCTCAGTTGAGGTGCCTACCCGGCAAAGCCATAACATCGAACGGGATCTCCGGAATGATCAAGCCAATTGCATTGCACCGGCAACGGGGCCGTCACCGGACAATCCCACTTTGGCCGCATCTGAATACCGTGACCCTACCATGCCACAATTCATGCCCAACAGCGTACCGCTCCAGGCTCAGGGTCTATCAATGGAGGTGTTTGGCGAGGGCCCTGGCGAGATCGAGATTTCAATAACTTCGACGTCCAGAGCATCTATAAGTGACCAAGAAGCGCCGCCTGGCTCGGAACCGCGTATTGCAAGGCCAGATACGCCGAGCCATATCCCACGTTCAACATTAGCGAGGTGGAAAGCACTGGAGCAAGCCGAACACGAGGCGAGAGAACGGGGCGGATGGGGTCGGTTAAGCTATGCAGAATTCGAGGAAATCTACAGGGAGCATGAATTCATGGACGGCTCAAAGAACCGTCTAGCCTATCTGGGTAGCTGGATCGACTTTTGCATACCATCATAGGATCGTAGGTGTGCGTTCCCATACTTCGTATGTACTTTGGCGATGGCTCTTTTGGACTTCCTCGAGCAATGAATTCGTTCGCAGATGGCCTCATATTTATCGAAGGCCCACGGCCTTCCCTAATAGTCTTTGTCAAAACAGAAGAGGTTTATCAGCTGGGTGCGGACGGATGGGGCCGCGGCTTATTACGATGTACAAATATATGCATATATGACCCAAGCAAGCATAGGGTTCCGGAGCAACCTGTTTAATAGACTTAGGTAGCGAGATAGTGCCAAGTTCATCTCAACAATCAAACTCGTGGAGACCAATCTGAAAGGGGGCGCAAATAAAAAAGGCGATAGGGGATTCGGTAGTGCGGTGGCTCGATCATGAAGAACACGAAGCAAAATACGTCATATCGGTTACCTAGCTTACAAATAGAATATCAGTGTGATAATTATTAAGCTGCGACTACGGGCAGGGTTCCCCTTGGTACCAGTCGACTACGGGTAGCTCGTATGAAGATATTTGCTACTCGTATGGAGATATTTGCTGCAAAAGTAAACAAGTAGTGACAATGCAGTCTCTGGTCTACCTACTTGTAGTACATGGTCGGCCCAGGCGGGCCACCACTCCGCATGTCGCAATGATCTGATGGTGTCAACACTAAGCTGTACCTAACCTAAGTCCGGATGCCTTCGGCTAATGATAGTCGGGACTCTTAAGGTTAAGTAGCTATTTAACCACTCGTCTTTGCCCCGATCCCCCTCCCCTACTGTTACGAAGTAGCCATCTCCATCTTTCCCGCCGACCCCGAGCCTGTCCAGAAACCACCATGAAAGAAGCCGTCGTCAGCAATGGTAGTTATCTCCACACACCCGCATCGACTAGGGCCCAAGTGCGGCGTGGCTGACTGAGCTAATTCCGCTCCAGGGCCCAAGGTCCATATCATCGACTCGCCCGTCCCCAAGCCCGGGCCTAAGCAGGTCGTCATCAAGGTCGTCGTGAGCGGCTCCAACCCCAAGGACTGGAAGCTTCCCCTCTGGAGGGACGACACCATGAACCAGGGGGATGACATCGCCGGCATCGTCCATGAAGTGGGCCAGGACGTCTATGAATTCAAGCCCGGCGACCGTGTGGCCGCCTTCCACGAGATGTTGACGCCCGGCGGCTCCTACGCCGAGTATGCCGTGGCCTGGCAGCACACGACCTTCCATATCCCTAAGCAGACAACATTTGAAGGTAAGAAGCGACACGACCACCCAAGAGAAAGAGCAGTCCTTGCTGCGAAAGGGCCACGGGGATGCCCGGTCTGTGCTGGTTTTCACTTACTAACAATCTTCCTAGAGGCTGCTGCTATCCCCCTGGCCGCCATGACGTCGGCGGTAGGTTTATACCTCCGCCTGGGACTGCCCCAGCCCTGGCTGCCGGCAACGGAGCCCATCCCGCTCGTCATCTACGGCGCGGCGTCCGCCGTCGGCGCGTACGCGGTGCAGCTGGCGCAGCGGAGCAACATCCACCCGCTGATCTGCGTCGCGGGGCGCTCGGCCGCGCACGTGGAGGGGCTCATCGACCGCAGCAAGGGCGACGTGATCCTGGACTACCGCGAGGGCGACGCCGCGCTCGTCGAGGGCCTGCGGAAGGCGGCGGGCGGGCGGCCCCTGCTGCACGCCTTCGACGCCGTGTCGGAGAAGGGCAGCTACGGGAACCTCGGCCGGGTGCTCGCCGAGGGCGCCCGGATCACGCTCGTCCTGCCCGGCCAGGACTACAGCGCCATCCCCGCGCACATCCAGCGCTCGACGACCAGCGTGGGCGCCGTCCACGCCGACGCCAAGGACTTCGGCCACGTCTACTTCCGCTACGTCGCCCGCGGCCTGCAGGAGGGCTGGTTCCGGCCGCAGCCCCAGGAGGTCGTGCCCGGTGGGCTGGCCGGCGTCCAGCAGGCCCTGGAGAAGCTGAGGGACGGGAAGGCGAATGCTGTGAAGTACGTCTTCCGGATAGCGGACACGGAGGGGGTCGAGCAGTAGGGTGACCGGAGGCTTGCCTGCCAGCCTGCATTTTCGTGCGGCACGAAACAAGGCAGTGGCCTTTTTTTTATCTTGAGGATTGATGCTTTACGGCAAAGGAGCAAGCTTGGGCGTTGGATCTAAGCGAAGGACAATGGCCTGGTGCAGACTTGTTGGCGCTTTATTTGTAATCTGTCCCATTGCAAAATACACTGTTATTTAGGAATAGTGTATTCTAGGTTAGCAAATCAAGTCGGTGCCGTGTCACCTTGTCCTATGCATCCATCTAACCAAACTTGCGTGTGTGTCAACGAATAGGTGCGTCGTAGTTCGTTGTAGTTCTTGTCGGTCTGACCTCCTCTGAGGCTAGATTCTTACGTATCACTTGGATATAAAAGAGAGGGCACTGTATAGGCTGCCGGAGTGAAATAGGTTAGGGTGGTGAATTGAACGGTATATGGGACGGTCAATGAAGGGTGATACTTTGTATTTTATTATTAAAAGGATATTAGCCACTACCAATTACTCCGGGCATGTCCCGCTTCGTGATACGGAGCCAAAAATCGCTCGCCACCCAGAAGATCGCGGGCTGCACCTTGATGGGGCGTTCGGGGTTCACGATCATCAGGTCGTACCGCCGCAGGAGCTCGACGAAGACCTTGCTGAGCTCCATGGCGGCGATGGGCTTGCCGAGGCACTGGTACTTGCCGGAGCCGAAGTTGAGGTCGACGGCGGTGTGCATGCGGCGCGCGCGGGCCGCGTCGCGGGCCCCCGCCGCCTCGAGCCAGCGCTCGGGCCGGAACACGTCGGCGTCGGGGCCCCAGACGGCCCGCGAGCGCATCATCCCGAAGACGTTGGCGCCGACCTGCACGCCCTCGGGCACGTGGTAGCCGCCGATGACGTCGCCGCCCCTCGGCACCTGCTTGCTGCCGAGCCCGAGGACGGGCGGGTAGAAGCGCAGCCCTTCCCTGATTACGGCCTGCAGGTACGGCAGCCGCTTCGCCTCGGCGTCGGCCACGGGGCTGCTGAGCCGCCCCGCCGCGATGGCGGCGTCGATCTCCTGCCGCAGCGCCGTGTAGGCGCCGGGGTTGGCTAGGAGGCAGAGCAGGGTCATGCAGATGGCCGTCGTCGTCGACACGGAGCCGGCAATGCTGAGAACAGGGAGTCAGACGGTTTAACCTCTGTGTTTGGGAAGAGGGGGGGATGCGGAAGGTGGTGTTCGACAGTGTGTTCCCTGTATATTTCCCATCGAGAAGGGATTTCTCTTACATCTGGACAAATGCCTGCTGTGTCAACTCGCTCCGTGTCATGCCGCTATTGATGAAGGCTTGCATCATGTCCCTCTGTGGCTGTGCGCCAGGCGCTAGCCGTCCGTCGACTATGGACTTGACGAGCCTGGAAATAGTTAGCAGACTGTTGTTCCGCAAAGTGGAAACGAAGTTCTCCGGGTCCTCACCCCATCAGGCGGCCGAAGCCCACCCTGTCCCCTTCACCGGGCAGTATCATGCTGAGCGGCCACTTGTAGAGGACGCGGGCGAGCCACGGCATCGTCGAGAGCACGCTCATGAGGGGCAGCGACTCGTCGTTGATCTGGTGGTAGCGGTACAGGTCGGCGTCGTGGCCGAGGTAGCCGAAGGCCCGGCCGAACGAGATGTCGCCGATGACGTCCAGCGCGAAGAAGGAGGCCTTCTCGAAGAACTGCACGGGGCGGTACTCGGTTGCCGTGGACAGGTACTTGGCGTCGATGAGGCGGACAAGCTCCGCGATCTGCCGGTCGATGCCCGCGCCGAAGTTGAAGCCCTCGTTCTCCTTGCCGCCGAACTTGTCCCCGTGTCACGGTTAGTCGCTCCCAAGCCGCGAAGAAGGGGGGTTCCCATTGCGTGTGTTTTTGGGGGAGAGCGGAGTCCTACTCACGGCGGTTCCCATCTTGGCCCGGAGAGCCCGGTGCGCATCCTCGTCCCGGAGCGAGACGACCGTCTCCTCCCCGGGGGTGATGCGGCCCGTCTCGTAGAAGACGCCCTTGGTGTACGGCGAGCGGACGGCCGACATCATCCGCAGCACGTCGGGGTCGCTCGTGACCAGGTCATTGGGGCCGATGCGGGCGAGCGGACCTATCAAGTCAGCCATCAGCCGCGTCTTAATTCCTGGTTTTCTTCTCACTCCCCCCTGTCTCCCGGGGGCACGGACGGGCTAGAGTGGAGAAAAGCGGCTGTACCGTAGTCCTCGGCGACATGGCGCAGGGTGGTGTGGAACGTGCCACTCAGCGACTCCTTGACCATCCAGAGTGGCGAGATGGAGGCCAGAAAGGGGCCGGGAATGTGTCGCAGTCGCTGCCACGACCGGAAGCCATAAGCAATGACAGCGACGAGGCACAAGCCCAGGCCGGCTAGAAGCAGTGGGATGGGCGCGACTGCATGCAGGGCTGTCGCCAGGCCGTCTACTGTGCCCATGCCGCCGCGAGTGGTGCGCTCGGTGGCTTGGTGGCTTCGGATTAGTGACAATACAACACACGAGCACTGTCTGTGCCCGCCGTCACATCCGTTGTCCTGGTGTGCGCCGGGGTTGGGTCGAGCACGGTGTCCCACGCACACTCAAACAAGTTGCAACCCAACGGGATGGTAACAAATCCCAGGGCGACGGCTCCGTGCCCGATAGAGACAACTTGTGCACTTGTATGCGAGGTAACACCGTCGAGCGTAACGATGTTAAGCCGGGTTGGGGAGCTTGTCGCTGTAAACAGACGATGAGGGACGGTGTCCTTTTACGACTCATCCGGCGGTCGATGGAGAATACTATGCTCTGCGAAAGAAGATGGCCATAGAAACAACAGACGAGAAGCTCTAGTTTTACTTGACCACAATACCCCACGGGCTGGCAAGCTACTGGCTGACGACATGGTTTATCCGAGCCAAGTGTCCAGGCCCTTTCGTTGGATCTTTCGCGATGAGCGTCTTGGCGCCGTCCAGGACTGGGCTTGAACACTTCATTCGCCATCACCTCCTCGAAGGAGAGCGGTGAGAGTAGTTCGCGCCATCAAGTCCGGGGATGCTGGCTCTATTTCCCCAGCAGCTTAGCCCTGGCTCCACGGATAGTCAGGCGCCCCAGGGGCCTTCGGGTTACGTGACGCTCTTCAGGGTGGGCTAAGTGTGGTCTTGCTAGCTTGTATCACCGGCCGGACGCTGGGGAGCTGCTCTTGATTGTACCATCTCTTCGCCACGCCGTCCGTTCCGAATGCTTGGGCAACGGGCAATGGGCGATGACGTGGAATGGCACACAAAAGTGAAATTGATCGTGGCAAGACTCCGGCTGGTGTCACCAAGATCTAGAACGTTTTCCTCCCGGGTTAGTAATCAAAATGATAGACGGGATATCCAGATTGACCGATTGACCTGTAGGCCCCAAACACCCGGTTCTCTGAGACACGCATATACAAGCATCTAGCCGAATGGCCAACAGACATGCCAAAAAGGACTGACTCCAAGGGTCTCACGTTGTCTTTAGCAATTAGAGACTGCAGACGGCTTCCGGAATATTATACGTAACATTTGTAGAGGGATAAGGACCGTCGGGATCAGGAAAGTGATCGGGTAGCAGAATTTACCACGACTAGAAGTCTTGAGCTGGACCCCAGATCTGCCACAATCAACAAATGAAACAGGGATTGTACACAGGACACATAAACAAAAGGAACGGGCGTGATGCAATACGTACCGCATACAGCAGTATACGACCGAGTACGAGAGGCGGGATGTCGGTATGCCAAGGCAATCACACTCTTAATTGTTAAGGCTGGCAAGTGTCAAGTGTCAAGTGCAGAGAGGATGCTCCGAGTCTGTTTATGCCTGACGCTTGCGCCGTCTCGTGCATGGCTTGCACTAACAAGGACCTTTTGAGACATGCTATGTACCTCCTTGTACGTAACCTAGGTGTCCAAAGTACAAACAATTTTCATCTTGGTCCATCCTGGCAACCCCTCTCCGGCTGTGAAGCTGCCGTTCAACAAACGAAAAATCAATACCTCTCTATCCAGAGGCATCTAGTACCGAAACGCGTATAGCAGTGCCCTAACCACGCACTTCGGCATCATGTGGCGCGACCGCCCCGGTGAGCATTTCAGATTCCCGCTGTGCAAAAGCGAGCCAGTGTGTGTGCATGCTGACGTGGTTTTGTGCACGCAGACCTGGACCCTACCGCCTCGGGCTCGAACGCCGGGCCGGCCGACCCTGCCGACCCTCTGACCGAGACCGAGATGAGTATCGAGCAAGAGGGCGCCCTCATCGAAGCGGGCGGCACCGACGAGGAGGGCGAGTTCGCGCCGAGCGACTACGACGAGGAGTCAATCGCCGATTCGACCTCCAGTGTCAGCTCGAGCATCTACCAGCACTTCTACCAGAACGGACGGCGGTACCACAAGTTCAGGTACTGCACTGCTACCCCAGAGCGGACGGGAAACGACGCGGCAGATCCGCAGCGCGTATCCGGCGACGTGGACTGACTAGTAGTCGCTGCTAGACACGGCCGATACCCGATTCCAAATGACGAGAGCGAACAGAACCGAGAGGACTTGTTGCATGCCATGATGCTGGAGGCCACCGACGGACAGCACTTCTTCGCTCCCATCGCAGATCACCCGCACAAGATACTTGATCTGGGCACGGGAACGGGCATCTGGGCCATAGAGATGGCTGACAGGTACCCATCAGCAGAGGTGTTAGGCATAGGTACGTGCGCCTCGTCTGCTCCCGCCTTTTCTTTTTCCTGGTTAGCTGCGGGACTTATGTTGACCTGACCTCAGACCTTAGCCCGATACAGCCGCCCTGTAAGTGATAGCAAAAAGCCACTGCCGGTTCCAGCGAATCTTAGCTACACTTAGCGGGCATATCCCCTGCGCTTGGCCGGGGATACAGTCCCAGTACCAAGTATTGCATGCGCCCAGGCCCACCGTAGATATTCGTGACAACGGGCCTTGCTGACCTTTGCGCGCTCGAGGGATCCCGTCTAATTGCAAGTTTGTGATTGATGATGTAAGCGAAGAGTCCCGCCGCACAGCTATGGCTGTTCAGTTACAAGGTACAGGCGCAGGATCACGATAGGGGCACTGACAACTTGTTCCAGATAGAGGATACCTGGGAGAATGGAGGGGATTGGGACTTCATCCACATGC
Source organism: Xylaria palmicola (assembly GCA_022385595.1). Classification (NCBI taxonomy): domain Eukaryota; kingdom Fungi; phylum Ascomycota; class Sordariomycetes; order Xylariales; family Xylariaceae; genus Xylaria; species Xylaria palmicola. The sequence goes on from MU281347.1 coordinate 188,041, forward strand.
GAAACGCCCTGGCAGTTATGAGGTACGGACTGATCGCAAACATGATGCGCATTCTTTGTCCAGAGCCCCTAGCTGACTCGAGGCTTGCTCAATAGAGACCCTGTCGGGCTGCTGAGGAAGATCTATGAGTATTAACTTCCGTCTCCGTGTCAGCAGTACGAACGGTCCCCGCTGACTCTTATACTCCGCCCAGAAACCTTAAACCGGTAGGGATCACGAGCGTCCTTACTTGCCCCCCGCTTCATCAACGTTAGCTTCTGACATAAGCTTATATACAGGGCGCATGGGTCGAGCTACAGGACGTCGATGGCATGGTTCACTGCGACGACGGCACCCTGCCGCCAGACTGGCCCCTTATCGCCTTCACGGACATAATAGCGGAAGCCTTTGCCAAACTCGGGACAAATTCACACGCAGCCGTATTCGGCGGGCAATTTCTGACCGAATGTGGTTTTGTGAATATTCAGCATCACGCCCTCAAGCTTCCGTATGGGACATGGCCCAGGGATAAGTATGTGCGGGGGCGCCAGTTCATTTCTTATTGATCACTGGCAACAAACCCGCCGACGAGCTTCATGCCGACTGCAATTTCTCTTCGTGCACTAGGGCTGATGAGAGAATTAGGACAATGAGGCTCATAGGACTATACTACCGAACTGGTGCGGAGCAGTTCTTCCCAGCCGGTGAGTGTTTCTCGGTGCCAGCATGTCCGCCATGTCGATGGGGAGGTCTATGTGACGGCTCAACTGACCATAGACCGCTACCGTAGTGGGCAATATTCAACTGCCGGCAATGGGTTGGCAACCCGAAGAGATCGAGGTATTCTTTGCGCAGTGCCGCAACGGCATGAGAGACCCGAACGTGCACGCCTAGTATGTATAAGTACTCAAGCTCGCCTTCGTATCGCATAAGCGATCGACCCTGTCCCACATGAACTATTTCTATTTGAATCTACCTCATTAATAGGAGGCGCATACTAACCAACTCCGACCCCTCAGTGGAATGATGCATTTCTGGTCGGCCCAAAAGCCCCTTACTCCGCCTCCTAACTTGACGTACAAGCCATCGCAAGTCAATGCATGACGTGCATCCCTCCCCGTCTCCGTGGCGCGATTGGGACGGCGGTTACGTCGGCGCATGGGTTCCAAACGCCGCGCATCCATCTCTCCACAGCGACGGCAAAACCTGCCATAAACCGAGTCTTCCATGCTCGAGATCATCAGCGCGCGCAAAAAAAGCCCCCGGTTGGGCAATCCTCGACCCGGTTGAAACGCGGGCGTACCTGGTCGGCAGTCCCGCCGGGGTCTCTCGATGTGGGCAGGTTATGTGACGTCGAAGAAACGCGACATCGTATGTTGTACGTAAGGTCAATACTGTAGTGAAACCGATGGTTCGTTTCCAGCCTCGGCCAGGGGAGGGGGGGGGGGGGGGGTTCGAAAGAAGCAAAGCATTTTGGCGCCGAGCAGGGATCACGGTGAGCCCACAATTCGGGGGCATTTTTGGGTTAGCAAAAGCCGAAGCACACCGGCCGCGTCGTCCACCCTCGTGGGGGATCATTGATCAACAGAGATCATGAGGATCATCCTCTGATCTCGTTGGCGATCGCCTTGTGAGGTGTTGTTTAGTTTAGGCGCTTGCATTCCGCTCATTGTGCGGCGATCATCTGCTTTTTTTCCAGACGTCGATTTAGAAAAGCCTAAGTATCTAGGTTCGTTTATACAGAATATACCAAGATTGCTACATAGCTCAGACAAACTTTCGCTGTCTGCGTCTTCCATTTGTTTTATCCATCAAGACAGCCATGAGCACGATAATGCTATCTAAGTTATACGTCGCATAGCTCGGCTAACCGACATCAGCTCACCTACCTATCTATCGTGAAGCTCGTGAGAACCGCCTCGCACCTATAGCTGCCTATAGCGATGCCCACTCAGTCCCTGACATCTACCCACAGTCTGCACTAGCATTGAAACATTAAGGGTGAGTGTTGGGCTTGTCCACCAGTCCTCTTGGCAGACTCATATTTCGCAGTCTGAGTCCACCCAGCCCCGACAAACCAGTAACGACACGGCTCGCAAGATGCGAAGATACTCTTCGATTACTTGGGTATCACCCGAGAACTCATTGGCATTGTAGCCGATTTATGATATAGAGCACCTACGACGATCTAAGCGCCGGCACTTTCCGACCTGACCCCAAGCTTAGCCAAAGCCGAGCCCGGCCCACGATGTGGTAGACATCATATCGTCACTGCCGATGTGGGAACAGGGGACGCCAGTCGCCCGTTGGGCTTCATAGAGCCCACCTCCATGACACGAACTTCGTCAGAAAGAGTCTCATGCAACCATCCCTCCATCTGTCCACCACATTCCCCATCTACCAGAAACCATGCGGCCCCGCAGCGCCGGGCTTGCAAATGGAGTGGCCGTATAAGACAAGTACATCTCCCGAGCAACTCCCAACACTCAGGTCTATTTCGTTTACGGCGTGTTATTCTCTCTATTTTCCCTCTTACGCCTTGTCGTTCTTCTCTTCTGATGATCCTGTGGATCCATTAAAAGCTTTCCATTCATTACCACATCGCTCGCTTGCACATAGTTTCCCCCAAATTCGGCCTGGCGCTGTTCTCTTCTCAATCAACATGTATTCCCCTTCTTCCCTCCTATCGTTCGCAGCCCTCTTGGCGGTGGCGAATGCGCATGGAGTCATATTAGGCGCCCAGGGGCTTAAAGGGTCACCGGCGAGTGTTGGCTTCAAGGGTGAGGGAGACGGCCCCGACTTTACTCTGTGCCACAGGGAAAAGTAACTAACAAAGTGCTTCGCAGTCCACTCGCAGATCCCGAGGAATTGCACGTCCATTAGTCCGTGCCAGCAGGACACCACTCTCATCCGAGACGCCGAGATCAGCGCGAACATTGTGAACGAGTGTGGCCGGACCGAGCTCGATGGAAACATCGACATCGGCGAGAACACCGAGAACGCCCTGGCCGATGGCGCCGTTACGCAGGTGAAGAAGGGCTCCACGGTGGACGTGACAATCCGTAAGCAAAATAGTCGAGTCCTGACGTGCCAGATTCTAGACCTAATGAGAACGCAGACCAGGTCAACGCAGACGGTGCCGGGCCTTATACATGCGATGTTGTACGTCTTCCCACTTCCCTAACTACGGCCTCGGGTAACTAACATTGGATATAGATTGCGCAGGGCAATAACGGGGTCATCACCTTCCCGAACGTCACTGTCGCGGACAACGTGCCAGGCGTGAATGGTTTCAGCCAGGCTAAGGAAGAGGACTTCACCATTAAAGTAACGATGCCGGACAACCTCAACTGCACAGGCTGTGAGTAGACTCTTCCCCCTCAAGACACCTTAGCGTCCATCCACGCTGACCGCGCGCTACCCCCCAGCCTCCGCCGGCAACATCTGCACCGTCCGCTGCCGCAACAACGCCCTGGCCGGTCCGTTCGGCGGCTGCTTCCCCGTGCAGCAGGTCGACATCAAGCCGACCGTGCTGAAGCCATCCGACGTGGACACGCTGCTGAGCCTCGAGAAGGTGAACGCGCAGGTCGCCCAGGACATCCAGGACCTGCCGGTGGCCCTCGCGGCGAACCAGGCCGAGGGCTCCGACCGCGGGCTCAAGAACGCCGCCGCCGTGTCCAAGCTCCTCCAGCTCTCCGCCGCGAGCGCCGCCCCTGCCCCAACGCAGACCGCCGACCAGGCCGACGCCGCCACCACGACTGCGGCCGGGGCCGGGGCCGTCGTCACGCTCGGCCCTGGCCGCGGCGGTTCGCGGGGACAGGGCTTCGGCAACCACAGGGGCGGCAACAATAACAACAATAACAACAACAAGAGGCGATCGGCGAAGAGGTTCGCGGCATAGGGGCCTTTGCCTGTATCACCGTGATACCGGACCCGGCGTTGTGGTAGACGAGAGGGAAGGTGTTGTAAGAGCGGCTTGTTTCACAGCAAAGGCCCTGGTCCTCGGCCTTCGGCGCTTATCCTTGTACATGTTTCTTCTGGAGCAGTCCGTAGTAGTATTATATCAAAAATAACAACTCTCTCAGTAGGCAAGATTTCTTTTTTCCCACTCTGCGCTATTATAGAATATCAACATTTGCTCTTGTACTTCTACGACGAGACGGTAAAAGAGAGTGGCTGCTTTGTCTCCCCATGTGTGCTCCCATAATAATAAGCATTTTATGGTAATCAGGATTGGTGCAGCTCTGGGAGACATTATGTATCGTTTTCGAGTTCTCCTCTGCCGCCCCCTCAGCACCGTGACGGGCTTATCTAACGTGCCTTACTACGGCGTGTTCCCTGAAAGGTCTAGCTTTAAGTGCTAGTATGACCTGGTGGCTTACGGCGAGTGGCAATTAGAATAGCTGTTGCTAAGCACAGTCAACCTAGATGACGAATTCAAGCCACGGCTGGCTACACAGTCCAGAGTTCAAAACGCCGGCTCCCCAGAGACGCGCCCTCCCATAATGTAGCACCAAGGTAGACTCCAATGACCGTCCCGCAGAATGACATTGGCTCCGTTTAACATCCTTAGATGTCCTTGAGTAATGATGAAATAGAGCTAAAAGGGGGATATATTCCCGCCAGGGCTTTCCGTATCATCAGGATGAGCAGCTAGGTTAGACGCCAAAAGGCACTAGATGTGGGTTGATATGTATGTGCCGTGTCTATTCGCCCAGCGGTTTGGAGTCGACGTGGGATTCCATGATCTTGCTGAAGTTCCGGATAGTGCCAACCTGGCTTAATGGACCGGCGTCTTCCGATGGCGCTACGTGAATCCAGGTCTTGTTCTTCGACTCGCTCTCCTGGCCACCACCATGCTCAGCCCCAAAGGGCAGTTTCGGCGTGCCCCATCTGCCTGTCCCGGGCAGGGAGTCTGAATTAGGAGGTTGCGATTCCGAGAATAAAACAGCAATCTTCTCACTGCCCAAGGGAAGCTCTGCGACGTCCATGTCCAGAACGAAACGCTCTCGGGGCGTGACGAACTCTAGGAGCCGTGGTGACGGCCCATCGCCAGTGTGGTTAGCTTCCAGGCTTGCGTCACTGGCAGCGTGCCCCAGTATGATGGCCAGCATATCCGGCTGGTCGTCGCATTGGAATAGCGCGTAGTCTGTGCCGCGCTCGCTTGTGTGTGAGGCGGTGGCCATCAGGATCTCCGTCCAAATTCCCGAGAAAGCGGTCTCGACCATGCTATGACCTTCATTCAGCGTAAGCAGCCAGACGGTAGCAACGCGTCCCATCTTCGGCGATCGCGACGAACGGTGATGATAGATGAGAGGCGTGCGGCGGAGATGGTTTTAAGACGAAGCAGGAAGAGGGAGAGAGGGGGAGAGGGAGAGACAGTGGAGGGGGGAACACGGGGAAGAGGAAAGAAGACGTACCCTCCATCGCATTCCTGTGAAACGTGTAAGATACCTGTAAGTGCCCAGACTAGCAGGTCGCTATGAGAAGGAAGCGCGAGCGCACCCCGTGCGTGTCTTCGCCCCGGACTCAGCTTGGGCCTCTTCTCCTGCATCACTAGACCAGTTCCGCAGCGGCGCGGCGCCAGATCCGTCGCCTCGGGTACTCTTCCGGTACTACTACTACGTAGTCGAATCCCCGAGGCATATACCGTCTCACTAGTGACGCGGTTCGTATTAGTAGATGACCAAAAAGCCCTCGTCCAGGACAGATCGGTGATCCGGAAAGCAGACCGTCGCCAATCCAATCCACGCATATCTCATGATCGGCTTGGCGCTGGGAGATCTCTGCGTTCGGGTCTATCTATCAAGATTAGTATCTAGATAGACATGATAGTGCAGCTTGGATCCTTGGTGTACCACCTGTGCCACAATGAAGCCGATATCCTGGCACTGGCTACGTAGCGCTAGACACCAAGGATATCCAGTCGTACAGATCCCCGAAATGTCGGGGCTGAAGGCTCTGTGTCCATGCCGTCCAGCTCTGTCTCGTTATTTCTACCTGGTCAGCGGCGTACCGGCATCGAAACCAATAGATCGCTGCCCAGCCATCCTTTCTGATTAAGAACTATAGCAACTTGATCTAAATAGAAAAAGGCTCCTTAGATTTTGGGTCCTCGACATGCAGAGAACTATTGACACCGCAATTTAGGTACTTAAGTATATAATATACTATCCCCCTGAACCTATTATTAGTGTGTGGAACCGCCGTCGTCACGCCCGTGCACAACATACGGCACAGCACTCACGGGGCGCGAAGGAAGGGAAGCAGACCTATATGTAATTGGGTATTCTTACAAATTATATACGCCACACCTGTACGAGAGATAAATACCTGTATATCCCCAGCTACCATGCCCGAGGTCGAGCGGCCAGCGACGGCCAGCTACATATATCCAACCATTCGCGAATTATCCCAGCTCAAAGCGGCCTCATGACATACGGACCGAATATCATGTGCACTACTTCAGCTCCAGGCTCAGGCTAGAAGCCAGCTTCCAACCCCACCAGAGCAGGGCGCCAATGTTCAGGAGGTTGAGGTGGATGCTCATGGCGTGGTTGCGCGAGAAGGACCGGCGCAGACGCTGCATCTCCAGACTAGGGTTCTCGGCGGCGTCGTCATCGTCCGTGGTTGGCTTTTGTAGCCCATCTCGCGTCTCTGTTCCGGGTTTTAACTGGGTCAGCATCGGCACCCGATCGCACCGTACCCTGTTATCCCGGCTTGAGATATGAAGCGCAAATGAAACTCGAGACACACCTTGATGACTCCTCTCGATCATGAGTTGCCGGGTTCGTGGCCCGTAGACCAGCAAATTCAGGGCCGCCGTGGCGCCGGCAATCGCGAACGGGATCCAGACCGCCTTGTGTGTGACCAGCGTGAGCGGACCCCGTGATGGGACCGTGACGACAGTCAGGAGCAGCAGCAGGGATTGGCAGCGGAAGTAAACGGGGAACAGACGCTTTTGGAGCGTGGTGAAGGCGCTCCGGGGGAGGCTGATGTAGCAGATCTTGGTCACAACGAAGGTTTGGTAGAGTTGTGTGCCCAGCAAGGCGGAGAACGAGAGGAGATGGAAGGGTGCGAGAAGGCTATGAATTTCCATCGTGGAGGGCGCGACGATTGTTGCGGTTATGTTCTGTGCTGGTGGTGTTGAGATGTACATTAGGGGGAGAGTGATGTGTTTGCTCTTTACCTAGTATGATCTTTACTTATCTCATCAGAAGCCCCGAGATAGATGGTTTGTTCCTTCTTTATATAGTCCATAGGCGATCCGGCACGGCCGATCGTGACCGGAGGTTGAAACAGGTCCTAGGAGCCGCGTTCGTGAAAGCTCCGGAGCCCATCGGAGCTCAACACCGCCCGCGCCTTCGTCATCGGAAAGCCATCTGAGAACGTCTTCTCTGGCCAAAGCCATAGGCCACGTACGACGATGACGTGTGCTACAATCCCATAGTCTCTTTTAGTACATTGCCGTCTTTTGCCGGATTGCTTAATTCTTGTTTCCGGCTCATGAGGGGACTGGAGGTGAACGAATAGGCACTGTCGGGTTGATGCTGAAAGCCTTAGGAATCGCTGCTCTGTAAATATAGCAGTAGTGACCACTAAGCTCTCTATAATGATAGCGCATTTAGGGAAATAGACCCTTAAGTTTTAGTGCACCAAAAACCAGTGACATCCCCCGTAGCCCCAACAGGTAGGCCAATAGCGAGTTACACTTTAGTGTGCCAAGGCTACGTATCGTGACCGTCCAGTGTGTCAACGGTTCATCCTCAAATCAACTTCAGCTCACGTAAACAGGGCTGCTCGCATAAGGGTCTTGCTGTCAGTCGTATGAAGGAGCAGATGCAAATCTTCGATGGTAGGGCCAATTTTACCCTCTACCAAGGGTTAGATACCTGCGGTCTTCGCCGCGACTCAGTGTTCGTGCACCTTGGTAATTCTTCATGGCGACCAAACGATCGGGCAGCCCAGAATTGGTGCCGAACCCCTTCATCAAGAAACGGAATCTAGAATGGAGCATCGACATCACCGGCTTGCCCAATGATGCTGCAAGCTCAAGCAGCTCCGACGAGGGTGAAAAGCAGCCACCCCCTCAGACTGAGGAACAGCCAACTACCTCCGCGATCGAGGCTGGAAAAGCTAGTATAGAGGATCATCTCAACTACTTCAGTTCGCTGCTCGTTAGGGCTACTCTTTCGCCATTTCCTTCAGACGCCCCTCATCTCCCCGTGGAAGGGTATCGAAGCCTCTACGAATCCAATGCCGGGAGTCCCCAAGGCGCACACTTCATTATTCATCAGCATGACCATCCGATCGCAGGTACGCATTATGATCTACGGCTGCAAATCAATGAGACGAGCAGTGCGTCATGGGCCATCATGTACGGACTTCCTGGAGACCCTAATAGTTTCCGGTTGAATCGAAATGCGACCGAGACACGGATACACTGCTTATGGGCAAGTATAAGGCTGCCATGCTTTTATCACACCATATCAACGAATACACTATCTAATGAGTAACAGAATCACCTCATCGAGACAGCCTCTCACGCAACCGGCTCCCTCCTCATATGGGATACGGGGACCTACACCATTTTACCGGCGGACCACAGCCATTCGCAGAATGACTCGCAATCCTCAACGGACCAAGATAGCGGCTCGCCGCAGCTAACAGAGCAACAAAAACTGCACAATGCGTTTGCAGCGCGGAAAATCCGATTGCAGCTTCACGGAACCCGTTTGCCGTCACCGTATGTGCTGAACTTACGTCTGACCCGCGATGAGGATGCTGCAGGCCGAGCACGCAGTGCGCGTGTTCCCAAGACACGACGAAGACGAGGCGCACCGTCTGCCGTCTCGCGAAGGGTAACTAGATCCAGCGCCAAAAGCAGGAAAGCGTCTGAGGCGGCCACGACCTCCGACTCGGACTCAGAGCATGCTTCGAATCCCTCCCGGACACATCCCGGCCAGCAGCATCCAGACGCCGGAATCAGAGACAGTGGCGGGGACGCCGATGACATCGTACATGCCCCGGTCGAGCAGGCCAAGGACGGCGAGAATAATATTTCGGCCACTGAACGCGAACTGCGCGAGCTTGAGGATGAGGAGGTCTGTAAGACGAACGCATACCCTGGCGCAACGAACTCCATCGGCAGCGTGCACCAGCGGCGGTGGTATCTATCCCTAGACCGCGAGGCATGTGGGTTCGTGAAGCAACGAAGAGAGGGGAGGCTTACTTGGGAAAGGATAGACGGTCTATCGGACGCAACAACGAAAGGTCTGCAGGGAGCCCAGAGCGGCAAGGGAATGAAGAGTACGGATGAAAATGAAGGTTCTACACTCCGGTTGGCCTACCCATTCTACGTCTGTGGCGTTGAGCACGAACGGAGTGTGGTTACGGGACGACTGGGGGCTGAAGTGTTAAGAGACGAGGGCGTGGCCGGGTACGTCAGGCGGAAGGGCTGGCAGGCCATTTTGAAGTAGAACATTTGTCACCGGTGACACTGATGTATTACTCGTCCACTTGTTACAGTGTTGTTAAATGTTGGGAATAGTACCGATCCTTTTTTGTGACAAATATAAAGCAATATAGGTTAACTTGACGGATACGGGCTTTTCGTCCCTTGATACCTGGGTAAACCAATCTCCAGTGTAACCTTGTCAATCTCGTCAATCTTCTCGATCAAGTCTCAATTCTACCAACATCATCGCTGCTTTCAGTGTCATCATCACGTTCCGTGTCGTTATCACCACTTTCAGAATCATCAGAATCATCAGGACCTTCAGAATCTTCAGAGTCACTTTCAGATCCTGCCACCTTAATGACCATCTCATGGGCATCTCCAAGACAAGACGCCCCCAGTGTATAGCAGTCTTGGCAAATATCAAAATCGCCGCCCTTGCATACTCTGCAATAGTGATATGACGCCTTGTCCTCAAAAAACAAGGTGCATACATCACACCAACCGAGCTTCATGTTTCGGGGTGTAGATAGATGCGTGAAACTGTCAGCCGAGTGTAGAAGTACCCCACGTCGAGCTGCGCTCTCTGTGAACAACTCCCGGATGCCGGGAGTAGGACTCCACGACAATGGCGTTCGACCAAAACAGTCTTTAGTGTTCATTTCAACTTCCTCGAAGGAGAGTAGTCGAGCCACCAAGTCAATGTGTCCGCGGCGGGCGGCAATGGACAGCAGTGTCGAGCCGTAAGAATCACTGGAATTAATAGAAAAATTGCCCGCTGAAAGAAGAACATCGAAGGTTTCTAGGCTCCCACCTATCGCAGCAAAGAAAAGAGGCGTTCGACTCAAATGATCGCACGAGTAGGGGTCCGCACCAGCCTGAAGAAGGTGCCTGACGGAATTGATATCCCCGTTTTCAGCAGCGTATGATAGTACCGAACCGCCGGACGGAGACGGCAGGTCAAGAACATTAGCAGATGAATCTTTGTCGAGGAGTAGTTTAACTGTGTTGCAACAGCCGTAGGCCGAAGCCCGGAGTAGAGGGGTCCAACCCTGCTCGGACATGACGTCTATTCTAGCGCCATTCTCTAGAAGCAGCTTTACTACTTCGATATGATTGTCCTCAGAAGCTAGGTGTAATGCAGTCCTCTTCCGTTTGTTCGGTAAGTTGGCATCGGCGCCATTCTCTAGAAGCAGCTTTACTACTTCGATATAACTGTCCTCAGAAGCTAGGTGTAATGCAGTCGCCTTCCATTTGTTCGGTAAGTTGGCATCGGCGCCATTCTCCAGAAGCAGCTTTACTACTTCGATATGACTGTCCTCAGAAGCTAGGTGTAATGCAGTCACCTTCCATTTGTTCGGTAAGTTGGCATCGGCGCCATTCTCTAGAAGTACTTTCACTACTTCGATATGATTTTCCCCAGAAGCTAGGTGTAATGCAGTCGCCTTCCATTTGTTCGGTAAGTTGGCATCGGCGCCATTCTCCAGAAGCAGCTTTACTACTTCGATATGATTGTTCATAGAAGCTAGGTGTAATGCAGTCCTCTTCCATTTGTTCGGTAAGTTAGCATCGGCGCCATTCTCTAGAAGCAGCTTTACAGCTTTAATATGATTGTTTTTAGAAGCTTGATGTAATGCAGTCTCCTTCCATCTGTTCGGTAAGTTGGCATCGGCGCCATTCTCTAGAAGCAGCTTTACTACTTTAATATGATTGCTCCAAGAAGCTATGTGTAATGCAGTCGCCTTCTTTTTGTTCGGTAAGTTAGCATCGGCGCCATTTTCTAGAAGCAGCTTTACTACTTTGATATGATTGCTCCCAGAAGCTAGGTGTAATGCAGTCTCCTTCCATTTGTTCGGTAAGTTAGCATCGGCGCCATTCTCTAGAAGTACTTTCACTACTTCAACGTGGCCTTTCCATGCAGCATAATGTAACGGTGTCGCCCCTTCTTCGCTGGGAATTGTGGGATCGGCTCCTCTTTCGAGTAGTAACAGTACCACTTCATGATGACCCCAATTGGATGCCATGGAGAGTGGAGTCCATCCGTCGCCGGTTTGCACTGCGGGATCAGCACCTTGTTCGAGGAGCGATTTCACTACTTGGACATGGCCCCGGGCAGAAGCCAGGTGCAATGGCGTAAGGCCCTCCCTAGTGACCAACGTTAGATCGGCCCCCTCTTGAAGGAGTTTTTCCACGATTTCGGCATGCCCATAAAATGCGCTTGCGTGTAACGGAGTAGCCCCCCTGTCGCTCGCGATGTCTGTATTGGCCTTTTTCTGTAGCAAGTACGTAACACCGGCTAAGTTACCCACGGAGGAAACAGCAAGCAATGCTGTTCTATTTGAGGAATCAACGTAGTTCACGTCTAGCCCCTCCTCGTGGATGAGATATTCCACCGTGTCCATAAGAGAATATAGTGATGCGTAGAATAGTGGGTTACCTGTCTCTATGCGTCCGTTATACTCTATGGGCACGTGCCGACGTATGCTGTCAATCTCTTTTCTCCACGACTGCCAATTCTGATTTGTTGGTCGAAAAAATGCATTGGTCAGCTGAATGACATCTAATGTATTATCCACGTTGGACTTCATGTGCAGTTTCCATGAATGTGTTGCGTACACTCGAAAAGCTTGAATTGCAGTGTTAACATTGTCCTCCGGTTGCATTTTTCCCCAAGTCCGTTCATAGTTCAGGTATCGGAGGCAAATCTTCGCAATGATATTGTTTTGGATGTCTTCATTTAAAGATCGCAGTTGTTCATTTGCCATTAATTCTGTAGGGTAAGTTGACATATGGCAAATGATATACTGCTTAACGGAGAAATGAGTCAAATGCACCGTAGAGTTGCCCAGATCTGAAGTCGAGCCTGGCCGAATCTCGACTAATGATGCACACAGGTCTAATATTTCGGTTCTGATATAGTCTGGGTCGACAGAATCCGGCAGTTCTTCGTAATCCAAGTCTTCGTACTCGCCATCTCCGAGAAGCAATGCCTCCGTAATCTCGAGAACAGTTAAGGGGCGTTGACCAAACGCTGCCCACCTCAAAATCGAGAACGCACGATGCCTGCTGCTTTTTTCGAGGCTTTTGATTCTTTCCCAATTGCGATCGTAGATATGGTTAAGCTTGTTTGGGGCTTCGTCAATGACTCTTCGGAGCTGTTTTAGATTCTTTCCGCCTCTCAAGTCATCTTCTAGCAGCTTAATTCCCAAAAACATCGAGTCACATCTGTCTACCAGTCTTTTTGAGAGCTCTTCTCTGTCGGCCTCGGTTTTGTTGGCAAGCTTTTTATTGACGGCGTTTTGAGAGAACATGATTGCATCGGCTTCGACATCATTCGGGACGATTTGCAGTTCGACTAATTGTTCTTTCATCTCATCACTGTCGACTCTCAGACCTTCGCGAATTGCAAGCTCGTTGCGACTCACAACCAAAAGCCTTGCTTTAAATTTCAAGATCAAATCCGTAAGGTAGTTGAGAAATTCTGATACGGGGCTTGAATGAGCTGTATCGAACTCATCGAGGCCGTCTATAACTAATGCACACCGCGGTACGTTTTGAACAATTGCACTGAAGAGTTCTTCAACATCGGCTTGCGATGCGATACGCTCGTTCGATGTTTCCCACATCTCGCGAGCTAGATCAAATCCATGTTGGGATTGAATAATCAGTTGGGAGAGCCAGGCCCTCACGACAATAAAAGGATCCGTGCAATTATTTGTTTCCGACGAGGAGAAAAAATAGGCCAGGCTAATTTCTTGATCCAGCGATAGGTGTTGGATGATTCTTGCAGTAAGAATCGTCTTGCCATAACCAGGAGGCCCATTGATCCATAAGGTCTTTGGGTTTTCCGACCGCCATTTCTGAAACTCGCGTCGGTCCAGGATCCAGTCACAGGTACCTTCTAGCCGTCTCTGGATGCGGTCACGGTATGTGCCTTTTGTTTCCGGCGTGTCTAACCAGTCGATCAGGTATTTTCGGACCTCGTCTTGATGCAGTCAGTATGTCTCGATACCCGGATGGCAGGAATAGGATCGTACTATGTATGTGTTTCTCTAGTTCAACTAGTACTTTCTGCGCGTCAATAGACCACGGTGTCTTCCCTTCCTCTACGTATGATTCGTTAAAGAAGAAACTCTCTAGATAGGCGGGAAGAACATACCAACAGAAGTAACATTACCGCCTTCCGCTCCTTCGACGCCGGTGCCTTCGGCGGTTCCGCTAGTAGGAATAAGATCATGTAGCTTCTGGACTAATGCCTCAAATGATACAACCAGCATTGTAGCACGCCCCTTATCTCGCACTGCCCATCCGATCCTACTCTTTCGTGTTGAAGGCTCCAATTTTGTGAACTGTGAACGCTCCCTGTTCACATTGGACAACTTATCGGCCTTCGTAGAAAAATGACCCAAATGTGGTGCCAGTCGGTTTGCATCTTCATCAATCTTTTTGATGCTTTGTAGAATGAGATCAACTGCAGAGCGGATTGAAGGGTTGTCGAGGGCTCTGTGGTGATTCTCTTCAAATCCACCATTGCCAATACCCACGCTCTGACCCCATTGCTGAAATCGAATCCTGTCAGCGGCGAGTCGAGCCCTAAGTGATGCAGACTTCAAATTTAGAGTGAGTATTTCCAGCTATAGACGATCTCTATAATGGTGCTTGGGGGTATACTGCTTACTTCAGTTACGGAGTCCTTGTAGGAATCCCACCTTTCGACGATGTCAATGCAAGAACTGAATAGGCCAGCAAGCCCGGCAACTCCTATAGCTAGGCCAGCGGCTTCCATCGTGGGTGGATAGTCTCTGGTTTTGGGCAATAAGCAGATGTTCTTCGGGATTTGGGCTCTTAAAAGGCAGTGGGAGAGAAGAAGTTAAGATGGCGTAGAACACTCGAGGCTTAGAATTTAGGAGAATCTCACAAGACATGGTGGCAGTGCTACGCGGGGCTCCAGCTCGCTAATGCTTATAGTACTGCCCCTTCTATTTGGAGTACGCAGCTAATTGGTGCAGAGTGAGTGGCTTAGTTGGGGGCGAAGAGACAGTAATGCTACGATAGTTGCAAATTGGGTACAATGTGTGAATCCTGGCAAAACAGTCTTCCAGACGGGGATATCAAATACATCATACCTAGTTGGGTATAATACTAGCAGTAGGTACAAATGCCTATTATACCTAAATTAAGAGAGAGCATCCGCTTGAAGAAAAGAATGAAGAAGAGGACTCAGCATACAGATCTCCATCCGGCTCCTTGTAGGTGTGTGTGGTGGCTGTCCTGGGCGTTGGACCCAGCACTGCCAGCAGTCTGCAGAACCCCAATAGCCAGAGAAACATGCAGGCGAACTCTGCGTCTAATTATCCCCTTGATTGTGCCCTGTACATCGCCATTTTCGACCCCAAGCCGGATCAAAGGACTACAACAGCGAAACTCGTTGATAACTCGCTAACCTCGATCGATTGGCACTACTCTTCTTATCGGTTCTAATAGCATTTAAGTCTTTGCCTGTGACTGTCCTAGAGAAATACCGAAAGCCGGGGGACTCTCATTGCGCTGCAGCTTTGACGAGTCATCGTGCTACAGAATTCATCCCAGACTTAACGCCACGGAAATTAGATGCTTAGATAGGGCAAGGAATTCTTAAAGGAGGCCATATACAGGAGAATCAATTGCCTTAAAGCTGTTATACGGATTGATCCGTGTTTAGTTGCATAGAAGTTTGATCACATGTATTAGCAATCCGTATAACAAACCATCACGTGTTAACCGTGTTGACCGTGCACTCCGTCACTTCCTTCAACAGGGCACTAGGTGGCACGGGAGAAACTCATCGCTGTACCCTAACCGAGATCAAACACATTTACCTTGAGCACAAATTTCCTTCTCTTTGCAACCCGCTTCCAAGCCCTTGTTGCACCGACAGCCGGCCCGGGTGCTCGAGATACGACCACCCCATCACAGCCCAAAGGTAAATCCGTTCAGGAGATTCATCTTATTCCGTCCCTCAACCTCTCCGATAAACCAATTTTCTGGTGGATAGAACGTCGAGGGTTGTTGCATTAACGTTGGGTGCGAGTGTCGCTCCTGCATAGCCTACGCTCTTGTTCATCCTCAACCCATTTACCCTTGTGGTATCCTATCTGAGCTGCCTTGACTTCAAGACACCTTATCCCAAGAACTCATCGCGGGCACGAGTCTCTCAGGAGATTATTGCAGCAGCGCAATGCAGAGTTATGGCTTCTGAGCTTGCGACCGGCACGGATGTGCCTCAGCCAGCCAAGAAACCCACTGAGAATCTCCTTGAACATGCAAAAGAAGTAGCAAAAGTCCCGAAGAAGCTGGCTGGAGATGCCACCCGATGGGCAATGGACTTGTCAATCCCTCCTCCAGAAGGCACACATCCTGCCTGGCCTGAATACGCCAGGAAAGGGAGCAACTTGAGCATTAAACTCGAACCAGGAGCATACAATGCCAAAACCCTGGTCGAGAACACGATCGCCACCTTCTACCCTACCTTAGATGACAGCAATCTAACCCCGAATCAAATCCTGGCTAAAGAGAACATCATCTCGCTGTTCACCCAGGTCAAAGAAAGCAACAAACGTTTTGGAACGCGCCATCTCAACAAATTCCTCCGTCTATTCGATCAATTCTTCTTCTGCGGTGCTCTGGTCAACGGAGGGCGGCCCCGCGTCGTGGCCATAGTGTGGGAGGCATCCCAGTGGACGAAGCGCTTCGTCCCCATCTTCTGCCAACCCATCAAGCCCGGGGGTTACACGAGGGTACACCACATCATGGGCTACGGTCCGCTGGCAGATATCAACATCGCTGGATCAACCCTGTACAAGGAGCTGCAGCATCTGGACAAGTTTCTCAAGACGACGGTGCACGAGATAGTCCACGCCTACCTTTACATGTTTATGTGCCGGTGCGAGCCCTGCTTCCGCGACTCCTTCAACACCCTCGGCACCAGGGGCCACGGGCCGAGCTTCCTGATGCTGCTTGACTGCATCGACCAGACGCTCAGGTCGTGGAACGTCGGCCTTGGCGGGCTGTCCCAGTGGGCTCTGTCTGATGAGATCTTGGGTGACGAGCCCTCGGGTGATGAGCCCTCGGGTCGTTGGCACGTCGACGAATTCACTGCGCTCCGCCAGGGGGAGGAGCGTATCATTGACGCCGAACTGGTTCCCTACGTGAACCTACCGGACAGTTTAAAAAGGGAGATGGAAGCTGCCTACGGACTGCCACCACCCCCTACGGGAGAGGGGACGAGCGCTCCCAATCAAGCAGCGGCCGCAGTGAAGAACACGAAGCCGACAAAGCGAAAGCGAGACCAGGTCATCATGGAAAAATTGCAACCGATTGAGTGGAGAGCCCTTGACCAGCAAGTTTTCGTCGTCATCCCCGAATGCGGAGGCACGGTGATTACGGAGGCGCTGCTCGACAAGCAGCGCAGCACTGTCCAGGACCTGCTCGCAGAGGCGGCTGCAGAGGCGGTTGCCAAGACCGACAAGGACAAGAAGCTCTGGGCGAAGCTCAAGTTGCGTTGGGCAAGATTGATCAACAAAGAGGCAGCTGGGAAGGGGGGGTAGAAGTACACAGGGGTACAGACTATGAGCGTAATTTTGTCATCAATTGCATTCAACAAACGGGAGCGAGACTTTGACCATTTGAGGTTGTTGCTGGCAGAGAGCGCTTCCATCCTTCCTTGCCGATACTAACTGGATAGGAAGCAGATATGTCGGGTGTTGCTCTCTGCCCAAAAAGGGATACGAGGGATTGTGAATTTCTGAAAATCATCCATTGCGACACTGAAATACACGAGCATGTACGTCAGATAATGGGATTGCAGTAATAAAAGGGGACCTCCAAAACTTATCGTATCTCATTAACACGTATCAACACGTAGACAGCCCCATACCTACCTGAGCAATGGGAGCCTGTAATCATAAGGGTACATACAGCAACCCTATCTATCGGGGGAGGACGGAAGGACCGGGAAGCTCTTGTCACTCTTCGTACAATCAGCAGCTACACCAGAACACCTTGCTCTCTAAGCCCCGGGTTTGTACACCCCGTCCTTGCACAACAGCACGACGTTCTTGAAAAAGCGCCTCCATTCTAAGGGATCTCCTTTGAGTTTGACAAAGCGGACCTCGAGCAGCTCTCGTGATTCAGGAAGATGATACTTGTCAATCAGGATCTCGCCATGTAGGCCTTGATTGCGACTGTCGATTGTCTTAACCCTCAGTGTGGTCACATGGTCGTCCTGACCAATGTACGGATGTCCCGACGGCAACGGGACATTTAGATTATGTAATGCATCGTGCAACATCTGTACGAGTAGTTGTGGTGGAATATGCGAGAAGAAGCGAGTGAACGAATGTGCTGGTACAATATCTCGAAATCTTCTCGCATGCTGTGTTAACGTCATTGGCACGCCAGGTGTTTGCGAAAACTGGCTCATCGACGGCTCCTCTGCGAGAGCGTCAAAGAAGGTGGATGGTTGTGTGGTAGCAGATGGAAGAGATGCGTCTGCCTTGGATATCGGCTGTGTTGAGGAAACAGCATGCATTCCCAAAGAACGTAGCGCCGGCCTCTCCCAGTCAAAGAGGACGTCGTTGATGGGTGTTTCGGGCTGACTCAAAGCCATTTTGGTGTGACCTGGGCCGCCACTATCAATGTCCATAGCATTTTGGGAAGGCTGTGAGCGTTGAGAGGCGGGGGCTTGTTGGCTGAAGTCGATGTGTAGGTTTTCGAGCATCTTGGTTGCTAGATTTATTGGATCGGAAATCTGGCCATCAGCTGCCAGGAACTTGTTGCTCCGGGTATACCAGGGATGCTGTCGAATTTGGCCGAATGAGAATCTTTTATTAGACTCGATATTCATCATGCCCCTAAGTAATGAGAGCGCATCGGCAGGAATCTTCCCCCAAAGGCTGTCGGAGCTGTGGCCTTTCGTCTTCCTATATTCCTGGAACTCCCAACTCTGCGCCGTCGGCTCTTCCCATGGTGTGTTACCAACGAGTAGCACAAATAGGATGACGCCACACGACCATATGTCGACTAACTCAGGGGCATACTTGGCTACATCATCAGATCGTCTGTCTGCTCTGGCGCAAGCAAGGACTTCGGGAGCGATATAAGGCGGACTGCCGCACATTGTGGCGCTCAATTTCTTCTGGCCTTTGTATTCGAACATGGTCGCCAGGCCAAAGTCGGCGAGCTTCAGGTTGCCGTTTTCTGACATGAGGATATTCTCGGGCTTTAGGTCGCGATGAGCCACGCCCTTGGAATGCATGAAGCTCACGCCGCTGACGAGCTGGAGAAAATAGAGGTGTGCAATGTCCTCGGTGACGCCAATGTCGGCCTCAATCTTGTCGAAGAGGTCGCCCCCCTCTGCATACTCCATGGCTATCCATCGCCAAACACTATCCTCGCCGGTGGCGAACCATTCGATAATATTTGCGTGTTGGCCAATATGGGAATGGAGTGACACTTCCATGGCAATCTGTTTAGCAGAGATGCGGCCATTTCGGAGAGCATAGCCCTTATGTATCAACTTGACGGCAAATATAGGGGTTGGCGCATCTAGAGGGATGGCTTTCTTCACGCTGGGCATCAGTTAGCGGGCTGGCTCGAGGTTCAAAGGACGACAGGCACCTTACGATGCATATGCACCTCGCCCTATCGTCCGGGATATTATTCTGAATGGTAGATCGCTTGGCAGAGGATCCAACTGAGACTGTTCCATATCGTTTAGTATGAGAAGACGGCGAACGGGACCAATACAGCCGATTTATTTTTACTTTATTTCACATTCGCAATCGCTGGGCACGCAGGGAAGTAAAAACAAAAACAAAGACAAAAACCAGAATAATGGCGATGGATTGCTCGCGGTGCTCTGATAACATCATCATGAACCAGTTACATGTGTGGGGATGTGAAGATGGCGGTTCGCACTCACCATGTCTCTTGGATATGGGGTTTGACGCGTCCAGGCGCGTCCAGAAGCCAGCACTCAAGATGGCGAGGCTACGGGTACCTTAGGTATCGGTGTTGTTTTGTTTGGGAGTGAGTCTGTCCACCACACTCGTTTGGTTCTGCAGCTCTGTTTGGTCTGTAGGCAGGCGCTTCCTAGGCAGCGACATGTGGTTGCCGTCTTCCCGCGCTTCCTCATTGAGGCGAATGGTTCACACTGGGTGGCCACTGGCCTCTGAGTCGGAAGCTGATTGGTTGGCAGCTGGGATACGGAATGTAGTATCAGTAAGATACTGGGCCCATTACGGTGACCCGTGGGTCGCGATACGCTGTAGAATATCGTACCGTATGTACCTGCTCTGCGCAGGTACCTAGATAGGTACATCCTCTTCAGGCCCCTGTAAGTTGTCGTCAGGGCGGTTGCTAAGGCGCTGCGGGGCACTACCTAAGTCCAAGAGCAAGGGTCCTCCTAAAGAACCTTGAGTTGTTGTTTACCAACTTAAACCTGAAGCTGCGCTATGATTTCTTGACTGCACTTCGCTGCGACTTCTCCCACGATTATTCACGAGCTCCTATCCCTAAAAGCTTTCAAGGCATCTCACTTCCCTAATATAGCCTGTATGCTATAGCACCCAGGTTCGTCCAGCCCAATCATCTGTCTCACCGTCGACATCTATGCGTTCTGTTTGACGTACGAACACCTGCATACGGCGATACGCACAACCCCTCTCGTTGGGACTGGGCCGCCGATGAATTGCGAGCGAGCCAATGATGGGTGCCGGCGATATACCTGCAGCGGCATGAAGGTTACTCGAGGAAAATAGACTAACACTTACAACATTCCAGTTGACGTTCGTTTTCTCTACTTTTTTTTTTCTTCAACCGCCACGTTCCCATCCGCCGAACTCTCGCCATCGCCGAATTCAGAAGCCCAGAACCCGGCCAACGCCTTTGTCCCCGACCCTCTACACAGCGCCAAAGGGTCCATCCACGTTCTCCTTGTCGGAAGGCGTTGCCACTGCAGCACACAACAGATTTCACCATGGAGGACTCCCAAAACTCAGCACCTGGTAGCGTTCCGGCTACTAAACTCGGCGAGACTCGCAAGGGGCCGGATGCACAAAGTGTAGCCAAGAGGTACGAGTCTCCTGCACCAATTCGGTCTCCTGCATGCCCCTGCACCAAAGAAAACCTCCCATCCTGACGTCAAACCCGTAGATTGCAAACAGAGCTCATGCAGTTGATGACCTCGCCGGCTCCCGGTGTCTCGGCTTTCCCCTCCGCGGACGGGAACTTGATGTCCTGGGCGGCCACGATCGAGGGACCCGAAGATACGCCCTACTCTGGTCTTACCTTTAAGCTGTCTTTCGCCTTCCCCTCGAATTACCCTTATGCGCCGCCGACCGTGCTGTTCAAGACACCCATCTACCACCCCAACGTCGACTTCTCTGGCCGCATTTGCTTGGATATCTTGAAGGATAAGTGGACGGCTGCCTACAACATCCAGACCGTTCTGCTGAGCCTGCAGAGTCTTCTCGGGGAACCGAACAAGTGAGTGCTTGGCCTCTTCTATTGCTCGCCTTTTTTTTTTTTTTTTTTTTTGCTACGCCAGGTTTAGATCCATCAATACTTATTATTCGTCCGTAGCTCGTCACCGCTGAATGGGGAGGCTGCCGAACTCTGGGACAAGGATGCTGAGGAGTTCAAGCGAAAAGTTTTGGGCCGCCACCGTGACATCGACGATGACTAGATACACCAAACCCAACAATTATAGCATAGACCAACGTCTGGTTTTGGAGCATTATTGTTTTCATTGGGATTTGGCGGACCTACCCACTAGCATTGGAGAACAGGAGTTCATTTGATAACCCCTTACCCTTGCATAGGCGGAAGGTGTGCCTGGGTTATTGTTTTGCTATTACCTATGAGTTTGTATTTGCGATTCGGTTTGGCACGGTTAGCACGGATTTTCATGAGCATACTTGCACGAGAAGGGAGATAGTCAGCCTCCCTGTCAATGACATTGCCATGACCTGACCAATTCTCTTTGTTTCACTGCCTTGAATGAAGTACGACACTGGAAGAATGACCTGCACAATGTGATCGTAAGGAATTCAAGGTGGCATTTGTTAGATTGAGCTAGGTACACTGCCCACGATACCGCTACCACGGCGGCGTCCCAATTGCCGTTTGCCTTATTTCACAGGACCATCATAGCTTGGGTGGGTGTAAGCCCATGTCCTAATCATCACGTGGCAGTTGTCTTTCGTCGAGTTCGTAGGTGCTCACATGTCTTGATTCATCGACTAGTGAGGCTAAATTCCATGAAGCCAGGAGGAACTCCGAAACCATGCCCTACATGAACGTGCCCATCCGGTATCCTCTGTCATCCATCTTCCTGTCTTGAATGATGAAAATACCCGTTTTTCTCTGCTTTACGCCGTTTCGTTTGATCGTTGGTCGGCTGCCATTCCCTTATTCCTCCACGACGACCGTCACAAGGCCCTTGGGGTTCTTAACGTTGACGGCCTGGACGTAGCTGTAGAGCTTCTCCTTGGCATCCTCCTCGTCGTTTCGTCTACGGCTGATGCGGATGCGTAGTCTGTATGGGACACCCTTGATACCCTGCTCCCAGACCTTCTTGTTCAGTTGGGGGTCTAGACGGACGTCCGTGGTACCCTGCGAATTGGAGTTAGTCTCCCGACCCGGTGGATATATGGTCATAGGCTTGTTTCGCCGATGCGGATCGCGAGAGCCGTGCAAGCAGAGGCATATGGAGCGGGGGCGGTGTCGTACCATAGCCTTCTCGGCAAAAGCCTTGATCTCCTTGATGGCGCGAGGAGCCCGCTTCTTGAAGGTCACACCATGCAGCTTTCCAAAGCGTCAGCAATTCTCCTTGATATCCCCTTCCATATCGTCGCCCTCGTGCGTAGGCTGGGCCGTTGGACGTACTCTCTTGTGCATGTGGATGGTGTACTCGCGAGCAACCACCTCCTCGATGGCGGACTTGGCGGGCTTCTTTCCCTTGGACGACATTTTCTGCGATTCGGAAAATCAGTGCTTCGGTCGATGACGGGGTCTCGTATAGGCGGCGACCTTACTGCTGTGTGTCTGTGGTTAGTTGTCGAGAAATGTCCGGCGTATGGGTGGTGGTTGATTGACTTTGCGAAATCTAGAAAAATCCCAGGGCTAGATGTGGGAAGCTGTGGGCATGGAGAAATTTCGGTAAACGAGCCAATCAATCTTAGGGTAGAGGGGGCTTTTTGAGCTGGCCTGTGCTCTTGTAAGGCTCATATGTGGCTTTACCAAAATGCTCCACGCAGCCCCAGTACGTATCGTATCTGTGGCTGGGTGCAATTCATTCTTCGGTACGTAGGTACCTTAGGTACATTAGTACATGGATCTAAACAGGTAGCTGGACCCACGTGCATAGGTACCTACCGACTACCGTAAGTTAGTGCCAAGATCATTAGTACCTAAGGTACTCCGTACTTACTAGATAGAAAACGAAGGCGTGTCTAACGCCACCGGTTCTTTGAATAGTGGCTATATTACAAGAATCGTTCATTCAGCAAACTATTCGTCAATTGTATGGTCATTGCAAGGAATCGCTTCTTTCATTTCATTCAGTGTTCCTCGTGTTCTGATTCTGCAAATGATGTCCACTGTGCCGTGGGCTTTGCCTGTTGCTGTGCAACAAATAGCGCCCTGTGATTGGACACTGCGGCCAGCGGCCAAATGGAGGTAATTTTAGGGGTAACTTTTGGGTCCTTAGGCGCCGAAATCCAAACACCCGGCCCATCCCATCCTTCGTTATTTTGTGACTTCATGCCTTGAACAACTCCGTCGCAATTCCAACCCAGACCACGCGGCGCGCTGCGCAGTGTCCCTCGTTCGCTTCACTGCTTCACTGCGCTGCTAATCCAAGGGCCTTCGACCCCGGTAATCGGACGCCAGATACGCTCTAGACGATCACAGCAGTGTGCCGCCAACCTGCCGCCGCTGTCGATTCCTCCTACAACGCCAACCTCTGGTCTCCCTCGTTTGACGCAACAATCAACCTCATCACACTCAAACGCTTCCGGGAAAGCGCAGAAATACGTGCGATTGCACGAATAATACCAAATTCCCGATCATCTCGTTAATATTGCGCGACCCCCCACGTTCATCGTACAAAATGGCGTTTGAGGGCCGTGTCCCCCCAGACGACAGCCATGTCCCTTCACCAATGCCCGACATACACAGAAACCGGCTGCCTACGCTTTTCGAGGTTTTAAGCCGCAGGACCCACCCGCCAGTCGACTTATTCTCCTTCTATATATACATGCGTGATCAACAACGATCGGTTGACTACCTGGACTTCTGGTAGGCCCATGGATGCCCGCCCTGTTGGTTTGGCTGAATGCTCACAAATCTAGGCTCGATGTTGCGCAACACATGTCGCTCTGTCGTCACTATGTTCGAGAGCTACGGCGATCTGTTTTAGTTGGCACCCCGGATCTCGAGAAGGAGGAGTCGCAGAGGTCATCTAGGGCTCTGGAAGCGATTGGCGATATCAGTGCTGGGCCTTCTACTGGAACAGAGAAAGAACGAGAGCAGAACGCGCAGATGTCCGCCTATTTACGGGATCAACCCGCACCCAGCGCATTGCACGAGTCACCCCAAGGTAGCCAAGAACGACGCGCGAGAGGTAGCACCCAGCTTAGTTCCCAAGGCATCACCTCGGACTCTAATTCGCCCGCACATGCCTTGGCGAGAGACGATATCAGGTCATCGGCAGAGAAGATACTATACACCTTTTTGCTTCCCGGTGCTGAGCGCGAGATCACATTACCCGGGTCCATCACGACAGACATTACCATTGCAATTGAACAGGACGGCCGTGATGACCCTGAAGTATTCGATGTTGCTAAGGATTACGTATTCCAAGCCATGGAGCGAGACGCATTTCCAGGTTTCCTGAGAGCCCGTGCTCTGGGCAACTTAGTCCCACCCACCATCATTGCACGGCTGATTGTCGGACTCATTGCAATGTTCGGCGGATTTTGGACTGCCTTCGTCCTCATTTTCCTTGATGCCTCTCGTGGCACCCGATGCTGGGTACGCTTCCTCATAAACTACTTGGGACCTTTCTAATAAACATCAATAGGAGATTCTGCCTTTCACATTCGGTGTATATTGCCTCTCGTCCTATCAGTATGCTTTGGACCCTGTCATGGCTCTACTTGGCCTGACCGAATACACACCGTTCTCCTTCGTCCGAATCCGGGAGCCTTACGTCCGCAAACTACTGATCAAACGCTCGATCACCGTGCTTGCCGTGACCATCTTGGTAGATGCCGCCATCTCCGTGCTCTTCATCTTTGTCCCCGGAAGGCAGCTATATGCATCATGAGCATCAGTCTTTCTGAACTATACTCTGTTCACGACGTCACGACCTATTCGTTCGAATTGCGCGTTTTCTAGCCTGTCATTCAACTTTAACTCGCTACCATGAGTTCAAAATAATGGAGTTGTCGTTTTCTGAAGGAGCTAATAAAGACGTGCTGCGCAGAGCAGAGCAGCACAGTCATTGTTCAGTACACCGAGCAGAGTTTCCGTTCCTGTCATCGCGCAGAGCTGCGTTGTCACTCGTCCGTTGTTCCTCGAGCCGTGCTCGGGAGCAGGCGAGTGTACCCGAGCTTCAGCCGCATAATCTGAGGGGGTTAATTGGTTCCGCTCACGTAGTGAGGTGGATGGGCCTTGTTTTGCAGGGTTAATGTTCTTGGAAACGCCGGTTCACAACCTGAGAATACCTTCATTTGTCTAAATTATCGCTACCAATACTTGTAAAACACTTTGCAAGCAAAATGTTTATTTTCCCCCCTTCCCGCAACACCGATTGGTGAGCCGGGTGGGCCTTGTCAGGCAGGGTAGGAGGGCATGGCCGGCGTTCGATGTTTATACCAATCAGACTTATCATACTGCCTCCCAAATTTTACAAACTGCAAATTCAATCCGCGAGTGAGATGTGTTTGGTTTCGTGGGATGGAGAATATTTTGTCTCTTAGTCGTATATTCAATTGCATCGATCGTCCAGACCAGTAGGTACCTACCTAAGTAGGAGTACAGTTGCCATCTAAAGTCGCCTTGTGATATTGACTATATCCGGCACCTCAACCCCTTGTAACAGTTTGATCATCCTCGCATAGCGAGAACCAATAGTGCAACTAGAAGACTACATAGGCCGGAATCTGCATTACTTCGAATCGCCCCTAAGCCTAAACCTCCTGTGTTGCACTTGGATGGATGGCTAAGTCATAGTGCTTGTTATTATGTTAACTCTAGGCAGTCTTTATGAGAGAGCCGTGTTCTTCGCAGACCATATATTATCTTCATCGTAGCATCATCGCTCTCGTCACTCCAGAAAGGGGTCAATCAGTCAACCAACAGTCTTCTGGTAACTATAACTTCCGGCGACTAGCCCGCTTCTTGCCCGGACCGCCAAGCGCTCCGCCGCTAGTGTTATTGAGATAATCTGCCTCGTCGCCCTCTTCCTCGTCAAGATCCATAGCCTCGTCGTCGTCTGCGCCCGTTTCGAGGCTCCCGCTGCCTCGCTTGCCAAATCGATGATGGCCCTGCATCTTAGCCAGGGCGCGGTTCAACATTGTCCCGCCGCGTTTCGTATGGGCGCTCTGCTCGGCGTTGTTCTCCTCGTCGACTAGCCTCGCCGTCTGCTCGGCCCATGCCCCCCGCTCGCTGTGGCGCTTCGCCGCGGCGGCCTTGATGTCGGCGATCTGCGTTTCGAGGCCGCCGAGGGTCGAGGTGCAGCGTCCCGACCACGCGCGCAGCGAGTCCAGCATTGATGGGACCGAGCCCGGGGCCAGATCCCGTAGGGGCGCAACGGAGGAGATGCGTACGCGGCCGTCGCGGGGGTCGAGTTGTGCGTCTACCAACCCCGCGTAGATGGTGCTGATTACAAGATTTTCTACGGCTCGGGCATCGCGAAGTCCGAGGCTCTGCTGCAGAGCGGCATAGCTCAAGTTGTGCGGGGCTTTGGCGAGGGTGAGGAGAGACAGTTGCCGGAGCTTCAGGGCCTGGGCGTCGTTTAGAGGTGGAAGGTTTGCCGTTGATGTGTAGTCGGAATAGGAGCCGTACGAGAAGATCTCGAGGAGTCTTAGGTAGGAGGCGTGGTCTGGTGATCGAGAGAGAGCTTGGACCTGCGGCGTCTGGAGCAGCTCGGAAAAGACGTATGTGTTGGGGTTGGATGTCGCTTGAGTTATGAGGTCAGCGGCCGCTCGGGGCGCGGTTGCTGACTTCGTCAGAGCGAGGAAGGGCTTCAGTAGAGAGGCGGTCAGCCTCCTGGCGCAAGATAGGTAGGCGTAGGCCAATGCTATCAGTACTCACCTCTAAGGCATTCAGGGCCTTGGCCTGCTCCATGATGATTATGGGCGTGTGTGCACACCGGTGGCTGCAGGTGGCTACTCGAACCCGTATTAGGCCACCTGGGAGCTTCTCCGGGGTCTAGATCTGAGCCTCGCGCCGCTGCTAGCCTGAGGTGGACAGCCTTGCGAGATGCGGCTATGGGGGGGTTGATTGACGAGGATGACTCTGGAAGATTGGGCCGGGAATGCTACCTAGGTAGTGGGCGGTCTGCAGCTAGGCAGGGATGCCGTTGCGTATCTGCTATAAGAAACAGTGTGCTAGTGAGAATCAGGGCAAAGAGGGACCATGCAGTTAGAAGCGGAGATGTAAGGGGTGCTCGAAGGGATGCCGTCTCGAGTTGAAGGTGAAGCAATTCGATTGGGTCGTAGATGCCCTCCTGGTACGTATCACGTATGTATCAGCGCATCGTAGTTGTTTGAGCTCCCGCCCACTTACCTAACCTAGTACATAACGCGGGGTATGATTGGCGTGGATTGCACAGGTGGTGAACGGGCCAGTCCGCCTGGACTGGATGTAACCCCTTAAGGCTTGCGAATAGGAAGAGGTACCGATGTTCTCTTGTGGACGTAAAACAAAAGGCTTCCTCGTGCAGCACAGCGGTCAACGATCAGATTCTCTCCCAGTACGTACTACCATATGATAATAATTGTGAACAGGGATTGATGGCGATTCTATTCATATGTTTATGAGACCATGAAACGTTGTGGTGAATAGGTAGTTTCCAATATTTATTCCACTTAACCTACCCAGCTTTGGTCGCAGTATCAAGATACTACTTGGTACAAGTATACACCTGCCGACTAAGTGGGTAGATACCTCCCAGAGACGAGTATCACCTTCGCTGTCCTCTGGGCTTGCCTCAGGTACCTATCTACCTGTAGGTAGGTACCCTACTTAAGTAAGTAAGTACCTAGGTAGGTACTTAAGCCGGAGCGGTACTAGAGCAAGTAGGTACCTACCTCGGATTAGATTCAAATTCAAGAGGCCTTCCTCATCTCGGCGAAAACATCTTGCGAATCAAGTCGTTATTTACGCATATTGTAGGTAGTATTTATGCATATTTTAGTCATTTGGAGCTTCATTACAGTGGACCTTACTTCCGCTTGCCGAGGGGGAAAGAATGCCGAGGAGTCACGCTCTTGCTACTACCTGTATGGTAGATAAATTGATTAAATTGATTTACAGTGTTCCTCTAATCGCAACCATTACGCCACTTCTTCCGATCTAATTATCCGGGATATCATTCGTCCACTTGTCCAACCCGTTAATTCACTCAAGGATGCCGTCAGTGCTGACGACGAAAAATCCACTGCAGACGCTCACGAGATGGTTGAGACATGCCCTGCCTGGAACACAACGTGTCCCCTTAGACAACTGATGATACGAATGGCATAGCGTGGCGTTTTGGCTTACCAGTCTCGGAAATATGGGCGAGGGTGCGCAGGGTCCGGCTGTGATTAGCGAACTATTACCAACTCTTCTGTGCCGTAGCTACTTACGTAGTTGCCAGGGTGGGATAGGAGGCGTTCGTGTTTGGGTACTGGTAGCCGTGCCGGGTCTGCGTCTACGTACATGCCTACTCATATGTACCGTACGCGCCGCGGTAGTGTCACTACCGTAGTGGCCACCTACCAGGTAGTACATCGGCGACGGAGGAGGCCGAGAAGAGAGGCGAGGGGTGGGTATCTCGATTACAAACCCATGGGACAGGGAAAAGCTGGGACCTGCAGCGCGCGTGACAAGCGTAGCACGAATCTGCACTTGGGCACACTAGCGCCGCGCCACCAATCTGTAAGTCACAGCTACCTGCTTTTCTTGTCACATCCGCCCAACCCGACCAACCCGAGAAGGGTCCCTGTTCATGTATTGAATCATCCGACTCGGCTGGCCTCGTTTTCCCGCTCTCTCCTCCGTAACCTACTGTATTATCCGCACCCCCCCGCCCAAGAGCTGGCCTTCTCTTTGGAATCCTTCCTGGCCGTCGCCATCTGGTCCGGTTCGCCCATTGTATATTCGGCGCGTGTCGCTTGCTTCTGTCGACGCTCTACTGCGCAGTAATACCAGCACATGATGCCGTGCATCGTAGTATAACTCCGTCCGCCACTCGTACATACCACCTTGGATATACAAAGTCGCTCGCCACTCTCGTCGCCAACTCCGCCTGTGGTTTCTTCCGTCGGTCTGTTGTCCGGCGCGTTCGCCATGGCGCCGGTATATACCCAAGTCCCTCCGGGAGAACCCTCCTCTAGTTCTTCTAGTCGCACGCCTACCAGATGGGCCACTACGACTCTGAGAGTTGGCGGCATGACGTATGACGCCCCAAACCCAGGCATTGAGTCCTTCCTCTGTAGAGCTTAGAATTGGCGGAACTAACGGCCGTAGATGTGGCTCATGTACTTCGTCCGTTGAAGCAGGCTTCAAGAGAGTCGAAGGAGTCGGCAGTGTATCTGTGAGCTTGGTTATGGAACGCGCCGTGGTCATGCACGATCCTCAACGAATCTCCCCCGAACAAATCAGCGACATCATCGAAGATCGTGGTTTCGAAGCTGAGGTACTCTCTACCGATATCCCCTCGTCAACGGCGACAGCGACGCATGATCCCGTAGGCCCCCGCGGGGACGACGGCCCTACCACCACCGTGACCACTATCGCCATCGAGGGGATGACCTGTGGAGCCTGCACGTCCGCCGTAGAAGGAGGCTTCGCGAACGTTAGTGGCGTCAAACACTTCAGTATATCGTTGCTATCCGAACGAGCCGTCATTGAACATGATGCGACGCTGCTACCAGCCGATAGGATCATCGAGATCATTGAGGATCGAGGTTTCGGCGCAATGCTAGTTGACAGCGAAGAGGCCAAGCCCAAGAAAGACCCGAATTTCGAGTACGGTGATTCTAAACCCGCCGCTGCAACAACTACGGTTGCCATTGAAGGCATGACTTGTGGCGCTTGCACATCTGCCGTAGAAGGGGGGTTTACGGGTGTAGACGGTATTCTGCGGTTCAATATTAGCTTATTGGCCGAGAGAGCTGTTATAACACATGATGCCACGAAAGTGGCCCCGGAGAGAATTGCAGAGATCATTGAGGATAGAGGGTTTGATGCGAAGGTTCTCTCCACCGTATTTGACGCCTCGGACCAAAGCACATCATCTTCGGCTCAATTCAAGGTTTACGGAAACCCAGATACTGTGGCCGCCAGGGGTATCGAGAATGCCCTTTTGGCTCTCCCCGGTGTTAGCACGGCTAAGCTCAGCCTTGCTACATCCAGGCTCGCTGTATCTCATCAACCCGGCATCACTGGCCTTCGCGCCATTGTCGAGACCGTTGAAAGCTTAGGCTTTAACGCCCTGGTTGCCGACAACGACGACAACAATGCCCAGTTAGAATCTTTAGCAAAGACGAGGGAGATCCAAGAGTGGCGAAGAGCATTTCAGATTTCCCTAGCATTTGCTATTCCCGTCCTTTTCATTGGCATGATCTTCCCAATGCTCATCCCCATTTTGGACTTTGGCGGCCTTGAGCTGTTCCGCGGCCTATTCCTTGGAGACATTATTTGCTTAATTTTAACGATACCCGTTCAGTTCGGCATTGGAAAGCGCTTTTATAAATCGGCATACAAGTCGATCAAGCACCGATCTCCAACCATGGACGTCCTTGTCGTTCTGGGTACATCGGCGGCCTTCTTTTTTAGCGTGTTCGCTATGGCCGTGTCGTTCTTCTTTCCGCCGCACTCCCGGCCCAGCACCATCTTCGATACTAGCACCATGTTGATAACGTTCATCAGTTTGGGCCGATTCTTGGAAAACCGCGCAAAAGGCCAAACATCAACAGCGCTGTCGAGGCTCATGTCCCTAGCACCATCCATGGCCACAGTCTACGCTGATCCGATCGCAGCAGCGAAGGCTGCCGAGGCCTGGGATTCCCAGCCTGCCGCAGGAGACGCTAAAGCAACTATCCACGAGGGTAATGCAACCGAGGAGAAAATGATCCCTACTGAACTCATCTCCGTGGGTGACATTGTTGTAATTCGCCCTGGAGATAAGATTCCCGCCGACGGGACCATTATTCAGGGTGAAACTTACGTTGATGAAAGCATGGTCACTGGGGAGCCTATCCCTGTCCAGAAGAAGAAAGGGAGCAATGCCATCGGCGGTACGGTTAATGGTCATGGCCGGGTTGATTTCCGTGTCACAAGAGCTGGCCGAGATACTCAACTTAGCCAAATTGTCAAACTGGTTCAAGACGCACAAACAACTCGAGCACCCATCCAACGGCTTGCCGACACCTTGGCTGGTGTATTCGTACCCACGATTCTCATCCTTGGTTTTCTGACCTTTACCGTTTGGATGGTCCTTAGCCATGTCCTCAAGGACCCACCAAAGATCTTTCTGGAGGAAAAGAGCGGTGGCAAGTTGATGGTCTGTGTCAAGCTTTGCATCTCCGTGATAGTCTTCGCTTGCCCCTGTGCTTTGGGCTTAGCTACTCCCACAGCGGTCATGGTCGGCACCGGAGTCGGCGCAGAGAATGGAATACTCGTCAAAGGTGGCGCAGCCCTAGAGACCAGTACTAAGATAACACAGGTTGTCCTGGATAAGACAGGAACCATTACACATGGGAAGATGAGTGTGGCCGTAGCAAAACTACCCTCTCTCTGGCAAGACGACGACTGGCGTCGACGTTTGTGGTGGACTGTTGTCGGGCTAGCCGAGTCTAGCAGCGAACATCCAATTGGCAAAGCCATCCTACGTGCTGCTCGCTCCGAACTCGGTCTTGATCACGAAGGCTCCATCGAAGGCAGTATTGGCGACTTCACTGCGGTTGTCGGGCGAGGTGTCAGTACTACCGTAGAGCCGGCAACAAGCGCCGAGCGCAAGCGTTATCGCGTTTTGATCGGAAGCGTCCGCTTCCTTCGTGAGAGCAGCGTTGATGTACCGGATACCGCCGTGGAGGACTCCGAGGAGATCAACGCCAAAGCGAATAGTTCTAGTAAATCTCTATCTGCTGGAACTACAAATATTTTCATCGCTATTGATGGCTCTTATGCTGGCCACCTTTGCCTAGCGGACACCATCAAAGACGGGGCAGCTGTAGCAATCGCAGCCTTGCATCATATGGGAATCAAGACAGCTATTGTCACCGGTGATCAGCGGTCGACGGCCCTGGCCGTGGCCTCCCAAGTCGGTATTGCCTTTGACGACGTCTTTGCCGATGTGTCCCCTGATCAGAAGCAAGAAATCATCCTTCAACTTAAGGAGAAGGGCGAGTGCGTTGCTATGGTCGGGGACGGTATCAATGACTCACCCGCCTTAGCTACGGCTGATGTTGGTATTGCCATGGCAAGCGGAACCGACGTTGCAATGGAAGCCGCCGACGTGGTCTTAATGCGTCCTAATCAACTGATGGACGTTCCGGCTTCATTATGCCTGGCACGATCCATATTTACTCGTATCAAGCTGAACCTTGCCTGGGCATGCGTTTACAACCTTATAGGACTGCCTTTCGCCATGGGCCTATTCCTACCTTTGGGTTTCCATCTCCATCCCATGGCTGCTGGTGCTGCCATGGCTACTAGCAGCGTAAGTGTCGTTGTAAGCTCCTTGCTTCTCAAGTTCTGGAAACGACCTGGCTGGCTGGATGAAGCTCTCCTTGCGGAGAAGGGCGGACTCAAGAAGCGTGGCCGTGGTTGGGGCTTGGACAGAGTGGTTACTAGGGCCCAGGATCTGGTCGGCTCTATATTCGGCAAGAGATCTCGGAAGGAAGAGGGGTATGTACCTCTGGCTACTTTAGACCATGCGGACGCATGAGTTCTAAGATGAACATAAGGCCCATCACGAGGAACGTGTATGCAGCAAGTCTTGTTGCATTGTTACATTATACAGGCTCGGTTTCCACATCACGACGCATAAAACCTCATTTTGTATATATCAACCTTAACTTAGAGACCATGTCATAAATTCATACTTGGCCCCATTCTAGGCATAGCATTAACATACAAGGTGTGTATTCGCCCAGCCTCGTCGAAACGAATAGTTTCTATGATAATACGAAATACGTCGGGCACTTTGCTTATTGGGGTATAATCGGATCTCACCCCTGTCACGCATAAACTTGATGGTGACCGATCTCCAAGGTCTCAGATTCATTATTTAAAGTGAATAGAACCCCAGGCTTGTTCATTCCTCTAATTGTACATGGTAATATGTAACCTCCGTCGTAATCTCTTCTATTCGCCGTCGAGCCGTCACACGCATCAGCTTGCTCGACCAAGCTCGCCAAGCCGCCTATCCGGGACGGCACTGTAGCTTACATCCTCAAGATCTATCCGCCTCGTCATCGCCAAAGATTCAGGCCTCTTAACCACAACGGATACTATGGGACTCCAAAACTCCTTCTCGGTGCCGCGTCTTCCCATCTCGCTTCCATGGGGCGCGGGCGGTAGGAAGAGTGGACTCCCCCTCGTCTTACTAGCCGTCGCGCCCGTCGTGCTCCCCGCCGCGTACGCGGCCTATGTCCTGCGGCAGGGCGCGCGGCGGACCACGGCCTCGGCGAGCATCTCGCCGCCGGACCCGCTGACGGGCGCGAACAGCAACGCGACTGCCGGTGGCGGTGGCGGCGGCGGCGGCGATACGCTAGCCATCCCGCCCGCCGTCCTCGCCGCGCCGGACGAGCACGTCGTCGGGCGGGAACGCATCGTCTCGGAGGCGGTGCCGCTGGCGAGCATCCTCCCGGCGCTGCAGGAGCGGGGGTCAGGAGACGCGGAGACCAGGGGGCTGCTGGAGACGTACCTGGGGGCCACGATGCGCGCGTTCACGTGGACGCCGCAGGCGTTCGCCATGAAGTCCATGGTCGCACGCCTCCCCGGGGGCGCCGCGCACGCCGAGACGTTCTCGGCGCCGTATCTGGACGCGTGCCGCTTCGAAGCCGGCGACCGCATCTGCGGGGTGTATCTGGTCCGGGAGCGCGTGAGCCGCGACCGGGGGGAGAGGGCCTTCCTCGACCTGAGCCCTCCCGAGGGCTGGCGAGGGCCCGTCGTCGCCGGCGTTCTGGATTGCGGGTTCGTGATCGAGGAGAAGGGGGGCGAGGAATTTGTGCGGTTCGTCAACGAGACCGTGCTGTGGAGGAGGAAGGCCGAGAAGCCCACGCTGCTCGAGGGTACTATTTCGAGGTGGTTCCATACGCTGATGGTCGGGTGGATGATGGTCAAGGGTGTTCAGGCCGTTACGGGGAACGATGCCAGGGCGAAGACTAAGACGACATGAAAGTGGTGTATATGCTGGGGAAGCTTTGGACGTTGTTGAGATTTACTATGATTGATACCCGTGTGTGCAGGCGATGGTGGCCGTGGTGACTGTAGGATTATGTTGTATTTGATGCACGCCCTACTCAATACAATATCACATTCATCGAGATTCATGTACCTCATGCTTTGTAGGTCTCCAACCCTCGAACCCATCGCCTAACTCACATATACTCCTAACTTAGTACAATCGGTCGCGAGGTCTCTCATCATCTAAGCTACCTGTTCTTGAGTGTCCGGAGCACCAAGAGTCTCTAAGACACTATTATAAGATTCAAATCACATGTTCATTGACGAGCCAGCCTGTTTGAGCTCAAGCTTATGTAAATTCGTACGGTTTGTTTTCTTCGGGGTTTCGTCTATTGTTCAATATACAAAGATCTACTTGAGATCTTAATACCACACTGCCGCACGCACTAGGCGACTTTGGGTATTCTCGCGGGCAACCAGATGTGATAGCTGCGAGGAACATAGCTCTCCTCGTATTTACTTTCCCTTTCCCCCGGTTCCACTAGGCTTCGAAAACGCTGATGAAGGCATGGAGTGTCCGCTCGCCGTAATGGCATCATCGTCGGCCGGCCCGCTACCCACGGGGTTATCAGCTGCGGTATTTAGCGATGTGTTGCCCAGATCATTGCTAGCTTGCTGTGGGTTGGCCTTCGATGGGATTGTGTTCATCCTCCCAGCATCTCCCGGAACTGTAATTGATTTCATTAGCATTACTGTCTCAGCTTTGAATAGCTATCATGTGAAAGGGACCACCGCATCATTGAATGGATTAACGGAGCTGACGCGTACTCTTTGTGCCGTCCTTGGCCATCTCATTAAGATCACCGCCTTGGTGAGCGTCTTGGTTGGAAATACTCGACATTGTCTGCGATTGTCTCGGTGTTGGAGTTGTAGAAGCTGGTGGGTTCCAAATGGCAGAAACGTGCCTCGATTTCCTTTGCGATTTGTTTTGACTTGATAAATTTTAGTATTTTAATGATCATAATGAGACATACTACGTTGTTGCGTTGCTGGCTATTATATGTATGGAAGAGGGTGATGTCATGGGCATGATGTCACAACTATGTCATGAGGAAACGGACGTACAACGATCAATTATTGAAGCACACGGGACATCGAATGATCATCCGTATAATATTTCATAATATTAATGATACTGCTAACTCAAAATGATGCATATACTTGTCCTACCCGGTCAGACCTCCGATTTCGCGTTTGAATGTGGCGGAAACCGAGTTCAAGTCCAACGGCAGTACATAAGAGATTAGACATTCGACACCTGTCAAGCGTGGCAACTTTGAAATTCTCCATTTAAATCCTTACCCGATTTTGTCATCTGATGTATTGGGTTTTGACGAGGGTGCTTGCATACGGAACTGGACAGAGTGCTCCGTACGTACCTACACTATCTGACTCCTCTGACCAAAACCGGCGGGGGTAGGCTTCCAAACACACCAAGGCAATCAAACAAAGATTCTAGCATCTATCTGATAGCTTAATCAAGGGTATTTGTGTTCATTCAGTGCTCTATGATGTATTGAGTATGAAGGAAATAAGGCAAAGGCTGTGTTGTTGTTTCTGCCGCCCTCTTCGAGTTTTCGGTACTCTATATCCAAACTCCCATGCCATATATATGTCACCACATAGGATTCAATGAGTAGCGGCGACAATAACCAACGGGCATGGGATCAAGTTCCGCATTTGATACTTAGCTAGGCCTGATTACACATTTCTATCCCACAAATCACCCTATCATCAAATACGTGAAGACCGATACGACACTAAACCTATAGGCATATAAACTTTTTATGTAGTGTCCTCGATGATATCACATGAGCCTGAAAGGAGACTCGGAATAGAGCATGAGGTGAAAGACAACACTCAATGCACAATGAGTTCCTCGATGTGCCTCTTTCGAGTGTATTCCAAGTGTTTCTGCCGCGAAATAGTATTCTAGCTGCAGAAACCCGGCGTAATTACTCGTCTCGAGGAACAAGCAAACGACCCTGGGAGCCAGGCGTGTAATAGCTATTGATTATGATGTAGCAAACATTCCGAAATGAATGAATCCCGAAGTTGATGTCTATTATTGTGACGTGTCTCTCTGCACGCGGCTACTTGCTTTCCGAAGCTGTGATATGAAGTAAATCACAATGTGAGAGTCTAGGTGCCATACTGCCATACTCAGCGACGGTCTTGAGTCCATTGATTGGTCAACTACTCGTAGTTCGTTTGAAGCTTTGTCGTGGTAAACGGGGGTGTAATGTTGTACATGTCTACGGCCTTCTGTGTTTTTCTTTTGTTAGTTGGGAGTCACAATGGATTCTGTGTTTGTACTTCAGAAAGGCCAATTCGGCCAGCAAGAAGAGGGGAGAAGAGACCACCGACCATGGTTTATTCAGGCACCTTCTTAACATCGGATTATTTATAAGGATAGTGGCCCTCGGGATAGTTCTGAATCTGGGCTATCAAGAGGTGTGTGTAAAGACTGAGACTGATCAAGGTTCCTTTCTATATGCAAATATCCGACGATGGGGTCCATCTCTGCTCTTCAAGTGTTCGTGGCGTTCGTCGCCTTGACAATGATCACTTGTTGTTTCGAATGGATTTTCAGACAACAAGAGTATTACCGCCCTGTTGAGGTCAGAGCAAAGGAGCACCGAGCGATTGCCGACTTCTCTTTTCTCAATGCCCAGACGCTTGATGAGCGGCTAATACTCAGGTCCAAGCCAAATGCTCGTCTCGTCATGGCGTTCGACATTGAGAATTCATTTACGACCAGTGACAAACACGTGCATCAGGCATTTCTCAAAAAAGCCCAAGATGCAGTCCGCCTGGTCCGTACAGAAGACTGGGTCAAACTCGGCGGGGTTACGAGGGCCATTCTGAACTTCTGTCTCGGGTACTTCAAGGATGAGCTGCCGTACACACCTCTAGCATCTGGTGAGTTCCACCCCAAGTCCCTATGTCCCTACCGCGAATTATTCTGTGCCCGAAACAAGTAGTTCTGATTATGTAAAAGTGGTACGACTTGTCAGCTTTAGCTTGATTCTCCATGTTTTGTTCGGTATTGAGCCTTCGAGAGTCGACGTTGACGAGGCGAGAAAAGCAACTGAAGCTATTAATCGTCTGTGGATTCAATCTAAGAACCACCACTCTGTGCCGTCGGTATACGATAAAATACTGCTTCATAACGCCCTGAACAAATTGCTGCCACATGAATCCTTCAGCACTGATCGCCCTCATCCATTGGACTTGATCATGCCAGCGTATGAAACGCTGTGGCGCGTGGTCCTCCTTACGTTCGTGTCGATAGCGAGCCAGAACCGAGATCCCGATACAGCGGAAGAGCTTCGTGAAGCAATCGCAAACGTGCCGCAGTGCTTTTGTCGGGACAATGATGCTGAAATGCGGGCATTAGCAATCGCCAAGGTTAGTCCCGTCCAATCTCGGATCAGCCTCCTGCTCTGGAACCTTGGACGGTGATGCTGGTATCGTAACCAGCTTATTATGATGTAACTGACGATGAATCACAGGAGGGCTTGCGCCTGTATCCCCCAACAAAGCGCATATACCGAGCTACTTCAACCGTAGAGGGTGAGAGTAGCGTCGTTGCCGCTGATGTGGAGTCCTGCCATCGGGATCGCCGAGTTTGGGGCCCTGACGCTCTTCAGTTCAGACCATCACGCTTTCATGCCTGGTCTTGTGTAGACCCCGCATACGTAGCGAGGCCCCTCGCTCCCTCGAAGCGGCTGCCTGTGTCGGATGTGCAAAGATTGAGCTATTTCCCATTCGGTGTTGGGAAAAACAGATGCCCGGCGGAGGCCGGGTTTGGCGACAGAATAATTGCTCTTCTCGTTGTCGAGTTGACTCGACGCTTCGGGACGCGACAGACCGGTCTAAAGATTCACTTTGGCCAGGTAGAAGACCAGCAATGGTTCTCGACTACCTTGCCCTCGGGCCGGAGTGATATGGAGGGCTGGATTCTGGAGGTTACCGGGCACAATTGAACGTTGTATCTTCATGGTTGCCGTAGTCATTGGCTGCCTACCGTCGTACGAGGCATGTACGTAGAGCATGATGCTATGGGCTGTTTGCCGCTACAAGTGTCACAGTGTCTCAAGCCTCCACCAGAAAACACACATGCGTACGCACAGTGGTGTGTGCCTCATATCTTCTGCGGCTTACTAAAAGGCAAGACAGAAGAAGGCCTAGACTCCAGTAGGAAGGCTATACTGGAGGCTGTGCCAAGGGGAAAGAAACTTTTACCTATTGCCATGTTCAGCTTGCCCTTTGTTTGCGATTCCAAGGAGATTAACCTACCATAGATGGGGAGTCTTGTAGTGTTCATCCTTCGCTGAATCGCTAATCACCCCATTTCCCCAGCCAGTACCCCGGCTTGATACCGGCTGTACTAGGTTAGAAGGTTGTACATACCCGCCTTTGTGCATTCTCTCTAGCACAAATCCGGCATGTTACATTTCCATATTGTCACCTCCCCGACTGTGTGTTTAATGACGTGAAAATTAAAATGTATGCTATATGCACATCGTGATAGGACAACCTTGCTATACGTACGTGTGTGCAGGGCTGCACCGGGGTAGTCTTACACTTACCTCAGTAGGATAAAGATCTGCTACTGAGCCAGCACGTCATATACGGTGAAAAGTTGTCGAGGAGTACTTACTGAGCACCGCATTAGTATAAGTGCGTATTGGCGAGAGTTGCAATATGACTCTCGTCACTTTTCCTCCTGGCAGACCGTTTTCGGCGAGTATCACCGCCAGTCCAGCAAGCCGCGTGCCCACGATATCATGGAGAGCCCAGTCACGGATGAGAAGCCGCGTCTGCGGGAGGAGCCTGTACACGGCCCAACCATCGAAGAGATAGTTGCAGGCTTAGACAACGATACCGTCATACCGACAGATTCCGTGGATATCACTTATGCCCGTAAGGCTGCCGTGCTAAACCGAGCCATTAAAGACATCGGCATGGGGTCGTATCAATGGCAACTCTT
The DNA here is from genome assembly GCA_022385595.1 of Xylaria palmicola. Lineage (NCBI taxonomy): Eukaryota > Fungi > Ascomycota > Sordariomycetes > Xylariales > Xylariaceae > Xylaria > Xylaria palmicola. Next base: position 227,202 of record MU281347.1, read on the forward strand.
CTTCGTCATTGGTTTTGGCTGGGCCAGCGACAATCTCTGGCCTGTAGTTACTTCACTCATCTTCGTAAGCCCCTTTACTAGCAGTGTTCACTCATCTCCAGCTATAGGCTGTTCATTTTGACCATGATCCCTCTAACCGAAGTTCATAGACTCCTATCAAGTCCGAGTTTAACCCCCCAAAGCCACCGCTGTTAAGCTTGGCTCAAAACATCGGATTGCTCGCTGGCGCCGTTTTCTGGGGTTTCGGCTGCGATGTATTTGGCCGCCGCTGGGCATTCAATCTGACGCTCGGTTTGACCGCTTTCTGGGGTCTGGTTGCCGCTGGCAGTCCCAACTTTGCTGCAATCGGGAGCTTTGCTGCCTTGTGGAGCTTCGGTGTCGGCGGGAATCTTCCCGTTGATTCGGCCATATTTCTGGAATTCCTCCCTTCTTCACACCAATATTTATTGACCGTTCTGTCGGTCGACTGGGCTCTGGCCCAAGTGGTCGCTAATTTGATTGCTTGGGGGTTGCTAAGCAACTTCACCTGCGATATAACTGATACTAATTGCACAAGAGCCAAGAACTTTGGATGGCGCTATTTCATGATCACAGTTGGCGGTCTTACTCTTGTCATGTTTGCTATTCGGTTCCTTGCCTTCAGCATTTTCGAATCACCCAAGTATCTCATGGGCAAGGGGAAAGACGAGGAGGCAGTTCGCATCGTTCACGAAGTTGCTAGACGAAATAAGACAGAGTCTTGGCTGACGCTCGAGCATCTCAAGGCCTGCGAGACGGAGGGACATGCACAACACACCACTGCTAAGGATGCGGTCAAACGCAAGTTGGAATCTGTCAATCTAAGTCATATTCGTGCTCTCTTCGCCACGAAGAAGCTTGGGTACAGCACCGGGGCTCTCATGCTCGTGTGGGCGTTGTAAGTCAATACCTACCCCTTTCTGGCCTCTATTAGCAATACGGAAGGGCGATGCACGTCATGTCGGATGATGCGCCCCAACCCGCAAAGGAGCAGGTTATAGCATTCTCTCTTCCATGCCGTAGCCGCATCAAACGTCAGTAAATGGGATATTAAAGTGCAGGGACTGATCTTGGCCATCTGTAGGATTGGGCTAGCTTTTCCGCTATTCCATGCATACCTTCCTTACCTCCAGGCTATTCGTGGTGCCGATTTTGGTGACGGATCAACATATCTCACTTACAGAAATAACCTGATTCTTGCTGTGAGTGTCGCATAGAAACCTTGTCCCTGAACATCGCCGGCAGGCGGAAAACAACTGCCACTACGGATGTTAAAACTTAAATTCAAGGGATTCCATGCTAACATTCCCTGTTCAATAGGTACTAGGCGTGCCAGGTGCATTAGTAGGCGCCGCATTGGCCGAGCTACCGAAAGTTGGAAGAAAAGGGGCGCTGAGCGTGAGCACCATCCTGACGGGTGTTTTCTTGTTCGCTAGTACCACGGCAACCAATTCATCAGCGTTGCTAGGTTGGAACTCAGCCTATTCATTCACATCGAATATTAGTAAGTGATTTTTGGGGCTGTTTTCTAGCGATCCCCAAGTTCATGAACGCCTGTTTGGGTATGACCATGCGATATAAGCTTTCGATTACTGACTGAGGATTCCCAGTGTACGCTGTCCTGTATGCATTCACACCAGAGGTATTCCCGACACAGGATCGCGGGACTGGTAACGCCTTGACAGCAACTTCGAATCGCATTTTCGGCATCTTCGCCCCAATCATTGCTATTTACGGAGATCTAAATACGCCAGTGCCGGTCTACGTCAGTGGTGCTTTGTTTATCGCAGCCGGCGCTATTGTCCTAACTCTACCCTTCGAGTCAAGAGGAAAAGCTAGCTTATAATCTTATACTAACTACATTTGGTGTATACCGATGCCGATGTTACAGGAGTCGTTGAAGGTGGGCTCGAGTACACGGCAAAGGCTCTCTTTCACAGCATGCCAGATAAGAGCGCCCCATTGTATTGTCCATGAAAATTCTGGGTGCTAAATAAGTGTGTATCCATAGCTTACAACGTTCAATTTGAACTCCAACAGAAGGTTGACTGGGCTTCGGTTGTGAAACCTCAAGTAGAATACCGATGAATATACGGAGCAGTTACGGCTGGTTTCCACTGGCATCGATGCAGTTTAAGTCTATGTAGACAACACGTGTCATAATCTGCATGTCATCAAGGGATAGTACTGTATATTTTCGGCTATCTCGCATTCATAAGGCCGATCATGTCTTATAGTGCTGGGTGAAGTCATAGCACACTGAAAACGCCGCCATAGCCAGCCTTTTCTGAGCCTCGGGGTCATTTTCGGCGGCCTTGCAAGCCTGCAACACAGGATCTCGCGCCAGCAGTGTGTCAGGGTCGCTATCCGAGACGCGACGGAAATTGGCGCTTGAGATCGGGTTGATGACATCCTTCCACTTCTCGATGCGCTTCTCGCTGTAGAGATCCAGGATCGACTCGTCGGCCTTGCCATCCCAGATCCCGGCAAGACAGTCGTACAGCCCGCCAACGTCAACGAAGCCTCCCGTGATACCCATGCCGCCCCATGGATTACACAGGTGAGCCGCGTCGGCCGCCAGCAGAATTCGGCCGACGCGGAACGAGGGCGCGCAGCGCTGATGCATCTTGTACGGTGACATCATCACCAATTTGTAGTCTTCCGGCTTGGGCTTCCCCGGCAGCATCAGCTCGTATTTCAGGGGCTGGCGTGCTTTCATCTCCTCCCACGTCAGGCCAGGGGTCTCGCCGTAAGTTACCCGGTAAAGGCCATCGGGGGTAATTCTGGCCGCCATCTATACAGGTAGTCTCGTGTCAGAGGTATGTCGACATATATCGCCATTTACAAGTCAGACTTACAAAGAAGTGGTCCGGGTTCAGTATGAAACTCGAGTCCTTCCAGCCGAACTTGGAAAAGTCATAATAGACCTAGAGCACATCAGCGAGGCGTCATAATCTCCTCCCCTTATCGCTCTCAGTTCCTCCGTTTCCTCACCACAAAGGTCGAAAATGGTATTACCCCTAATTTAACTTACATTCGAAGCGACGATTTGTCTCTCCCACGTGAAACCGGGAAAGTTATCTCCAAAGAGGGATTTCCGCACTTGACTCGTTGCGCCATCACAGCCAACGATATAATCACCATGAAACGTTTTCTTGCCCTCTGGTGTCTCAACATCGATCCACGCTTGCGTCTCATCCTGTCCGGTGCCTAAGACCCTATGCTTCCAGTGTATCTTACCGTCATACTTCGTCAGGACCTCCTCGAGCATGAGCTCATCTAGTTTGTCTAGGACAAGGCAGGCCATGCGCAGGTCTTCGCCGTTGACATCGGCCATCGATGAGCCGTCCATGTCCGCGATCACGGAGTAGTCTTCCGAGCGGCGCCAGCTCACCGACGTCGGGCTCATGCCGCGCCGCCGAATTTCGTCGATGATTCCGGCGCGGCGCAGCTCTGGCACCGCGGAGGATCCGTACATGGCGGCTCGAGGCTGTTTGTCGAGCTCGTGAGAGGCCTCGAAGATCTCTACGGGGATTCCATGTTTGGATAGGAGGAGGGCGAGTAGTAGACCCGATGGGCCGGCGCCGACGATGAGAACCTACGTAGATTGTAAGTAGATATTCTGGTAGGCGGAGAGTATACGGCGATAAGAACAATCTCTATTCACTGTCTGAGCCTCACCTTCTTGAATGGACGCTCCATGATACTCTTGAATTTGCACCTGAATCCTGGAGGAGGCTTCAAAGCAAAAGGGTTGGAAGAGGAGAACTGGTATCTCTCTTCCTCGTCGGCGATAACAAAACCTCCTACATTTTCCCGGTTAATTCGGGCGCATTGACGGCCTAAGCAGTCGCCAGATACCCCCGAGCCGTGGGCCCAGGTCTTTATTGCTGTAACTCCACTGCCGAAGGCAAGGAATGGTTCCCACGAGCAGCCGAGAGGGTTCCCCGCAGTGGTGGTTCAAGTTGGGGGAACGGCCCCAGAAAGTGCCCAGGTAAGCAGGAGGGGGCTTATTTGCAGGCTCCTATTCACATCTGCCGGGTAGAGCAACCTTTCCCCCTCGTGACGGCGCCACGTGCTGAGATGGGATGTGTCAAATGGCGCTATTCTCTGCCTCTGTAGATAGCTTCTGAAAGCGAATGGACTGGCAAACAAAGGTATGATTACACTTTTAACCAAGCATTTACAAGCATTGCTAGTCTCTCTTACCACGTGAAAAGGGGGCACCAGCGTACCCTGTAGCGATGAATGAAAGTTACAGCACAGGCATTTGAAGAATCATCAGTGGCATGCTGAAAATAATCGTACCCGAATACTCGGCAACCGCTTTATGTAACTATACTACTATTGCACTTTCACAACAACCTTTCCAAAATGACCACCGCTGAATAGATATTTCAGCGCCTCATCCGCCTTTTCGAATTCAAACGTGCGGTCGACGACGGGCCGGATGTGCTCGCTTTCATACAGGCGCAGGACCTCTTCGAAGCGGTCTTTTGGACCGTTGATGATGCCCTTGAAGGTAACATTGCGGACAATTGCGAGCACGTTGGTGTTGAGAGTCTCACCAGCGGCGTCCACTTTGCCCGAGACGTATCCGATGGCGCTGATGAGCCCGCCGAATGCTACGCACCGGAACGACTTGGCCAGCGTCTGCGCGCCGCCGCATTCGAGCACGACGTCGGCTCCGCGGCCGTTCGTGATACTGAGAACTGTCTCGTCCCAGTTGGGATCCTTCTTGTAGTTGATGGTGTAGTCGGCCCCGAGCTTCTTTGCACGCTCTAGTTTCTCGTCCGACGAGGATGTGATGATTGCTGCGTTTCGTTAACATCATTGTGGGAAATCAAACGAGCGAGACAAGAGAACAATAGAGCAGATGACAACGCGTACCTGTCAAGCCCAACGCCTTCGCAATCTGCAACCCCGTGACTGACACGCCGCCGGTCCCCTGAAGCAACACGACCTTGTCGCTGCCCTGGAGCGGGTGGCCCATCGGCTGGAACCCATTGATGCCCATCCAGCCCGTAACTGCTGCCACGGGTAGACATGCAGCTTCTTCATCGGTGAGGTAATCCGGGACTTTGACGACGCCGTAGGCCGGGAAGACGCGGTATTGCGTCAGGCAGCCGTTGAGCGGTAAACCCAAACCGGACGCCTAATATCCAGGATCTAATATGTCAGCAGCTACTCCCTATAGTAGGACTTGCGAGGGCTGTAAGATTAATACTAGTGATGGTCTTCTAGTTGGTACACTGTTGGCGGGGAGGAAAAAATGGCTCATCTCACTGACCAAGTCCTTCTCGACAATTTGTCCCGTCAAGTGCGTCTGGCAGAAAGTAGACACGACGCGATCTCCTTCCTTAAGACCCCAGCTGTTTTCTCCCGGTCCGAGTCTCACGATCAGTCCGCAGCAGTCGGATGTGGGTACGATTTCGCGCCCTTGGCCTATAGACTTGTGATGCCCGTAGAGGCCCATGCACACTGGAAGCTTTTCATGTTACCTTTCTCTGCTTCATGTAAGCGTGTTGTAAGGTAGACTCACCTTCTGTGTCCCGATAATTCAACGATACGGTGCGTATCTTGACGAGCACCTCGCCCTCCTTCAACCCCGAAGGCTCAGGGGCGTCGACTAGCCGGAGCTTGTCCAGGCCATCTTGACTGCTAACCCACTGTTTCATCATTTCGTCTTTAGTTTGGTGATTTGAGCAGATATACTTTCCGTACAGCAATAGAAAAAGAAAGTGGAGAAAAGAGTGGATTAAGAGAACGTCATGATAGGAGCGAAGTGGAGAATCAGCGCTTACTATCTTAAAAAGGCTGGTACGACTATAGCTTCATTGGCATCCGATCTTACAAGTACACAAGCTGGGGAAGCCGAAGTACGTATCACATTGCCGGTTGTTGAATATACATAAGCGAAGGTCCCGGACTTAAGAGCGAACGTCAACTAGAAAGGAATCATCGTAAACAATGGGAGCACTGACAGGACGCTGGACGTTGCGATTGCAGTTTGCCCGCGAGAAGGGCGGCGGATCCGCGCAATGAAGTGCCTAGCGAGGAAACTGAGGCTATTCAGAGATTTAGAACCTGGCGATACCCTGCCCAAAGGAGGAAGAAGCAGACCTCTACAGGTCATCTTGATCCCACAGACTATTGCACCAATAGAAGACCTATCTTCTAAGCTCTCGTTCTGAGCACTTGTTACATTCGATTGGATAAACACATTTTCTAGATGAGGTCGCATCAGGTGTCTCAGATGGTTGTTAATTCGGGATCAGTATGTACAGAGATAGTTATGGTACAGATTTCTATCGTTAATTCATGAGCTAGCCTCCTAAAGGCCATGTGTATATACATATGCTGCTATCAAATGCGTTTGTACATCTATGTCAAAATGCGCCTGAATGGGTATAATGATTCCAGATCAAACCTTTCCGTGGATATCCATGTATTGTCGGTGCCATAAATTCCAAGCTTTTATCTGGGAATTTGGTCGCATCTCTAACGTAGCCCACCCGGCCCCTTTTCGACGACAAAAGCTACTGGGCGCCTCGCACGACGGCTACGCGAGCCGCCAAGGAGAATAGGGCTCAGGTTTTTCACGTCTAGGCCTCGTATGCGGGCTATCTTTTCGTCGTACCCCCATCGTTTAACGCCGCCTCCATTAACCCAGCCCTCAAGATTGCGGCACTGGCTAATATCGGCCCAGGTTAGTCGGCCGCAGCCGTCGAGAACATTCTCGACCCCGGCGGCCGTTACTCGTACACAGCCCCTCACACTCAACCGTTCGAGGTCGTTTAGGTGCTGGGCGATACAAGCGAGGCTGTTGTCGCTGACAGCGCTGCCGCAAAAGGCCATCTTGAGTTCCTGTAGGTGCGGTAGGCCAAGGGCGACTACTTCCGTCGCAGTATCGGATAATGCGCAGCAAAACGACAGATCCAGATGAGTGAGGGCTTTCGCCGCATTCACGAGAGACACGATCGCGTTATCGGTCAGATAAGTGCAGTCGGCAAGGCATAAGTGAGACAAGTTGACGAAGCGGAAGGGCGCCCACGACTGAAAGCCAGCATCAGTGATCGATGTGCAGCGTGTGAGGGATAGCGATTGAAGACGCTGCGAGGCGTGCGCGGCCATGTGGGCCATAGAGCGGTCCGTGATATGCTTGCAATACGAGAGGTTGAGTCTCTTGAGCTTGGGACAGCCGATGACAGTTCCCGGCGGTGGCAGCGTTACAACCTGCGTCTGCTGCCGCTGGGCCTTGAGACGCGCGGCCGAGCTCGCTATGACAACCTGCTTCTGGGGGGGATGATCGGGCACCACCCATCCCACCACACGAGCCAGTAGGTTGTCGCCAACCTTACGACAGTTGCTCCAGTCGACTTCCTCTAGGTTCTTAGCATGGTCACTCATCTCGAGGATCTGATTCGCCGACACCTCCCAAACAGACTTCATCTTCCACACCCTGACATTCTTACCACAGAGCTTCCAAAACGCCGAGAAGCCTTCGTCAGTAATGTGGAAGCAGTTGCTCACATCAACCAAGACTGGCCTATGACCGAGGAACGGCGCTAACCGGTTAACTAGAACATCGTCGGTAACCTGGCGATTGTAGGGAGATAAGTCAACGTGGCGGCACAACTTCGGAGAAGTTGATACCACCTTGAGCCAGTGGGTGGATAATCGTCTTAGGCGGAATAAGTCTACCGCATTTAAGTGCTGGAAGATAGCTATCAATAGATCATCAGGAAGAGGCGTCTTTTCTTTCCCCTGGTCTTTAAAATAAGATGGTCTGGTTGAAAGCCGTGCCCTCTTTGCGGGTCCTTCGGAGTCGGGGGATGACATCGTAGGCACGGAGAACTTGATTGGTGTAGTCGTATCGATCATGCGCAAGAGCCCGCCATTTGTACTCGGCGTGCCGGGTGATTCGCTCGGTGGCGTGGGTGGCGCAAGAGATGCTCGCCGGCGGTTTCTCAGATTCTCCATATCGACACTTAGATATGGATCTGGGTCCTTTGGTATCAACTGTTCGGCCTCATCCTTAATAGGGGTAGTCGTTTTTGATGGTGTCGTGAAAATGACTTGAGGATTTGCTCGCATCGGGGTAGATGGTCTGATGTCTCCAGCCATATTCTCGGCGTCTATCATCTCAACATCCTCGTTGTTGTCTTTCTTAATTCGATTCCTTGCTGTCTCCTCAACTTGTTCTCTGAGGCTACTCGGACACCGTCGCCACAGCTCATTGAGAGCTTCACCACTAATCATCAGGCACTCGACAACGGTAATCGACCTCACTGTTGCAGTTCGTTTCTGAGAGAGACCAAGGCTGGCAACCTCGCCAAAATATTGGCCCTGTCTCAGCCGCGGTCTGATGAGGGAAGATCGCTTCCCCCATTTCTCTGTTTGCCCCTCTGGCCTTTCATGTATGACTTCTGCCTCACCGCGAACTACAAAGAAAATGTCGTTCCCTAACGTTCCCTGACGGATTATATCTGTAAAAGGAGAGTATGTCTTTGGCTGAGCGCTCATGCCCAGAAAATGAAGGATATCAGGTGGTAGCGCGGAAAAGAGGGGAAACTCCTTAAGGGTCTGTCTCACGTTGACCAGGCCACTGCCAAGGGCGCTACCCGCAGTTGAATCTTCGAGAGCCCCTGGGCTAGGGGACTTTCTTTTCTTGTTGTTTACGACACCCCCTTCTGTCACGGCGGCCTCATCGGTAGCCTCAACTGCCCCGGGCACAACTTCTTGCGCGCCCGTCCGGCGATTCCCAGGTTTGAGTGCGCGACTGCTCTCCTGACGCTTCTTGGCTGTGATTGTTAACCGTTCATGGGCCTCGTGGCGAATCGCTTTCTCCATGTCGGGGAATCTGGGAAGTTCGAGCTGAAGGTCTTCTTTCTTCAAGACTAGAAGTAGACATTTAGTGCGCGCAATGATTGTGGCCGTTCGAGGCATGTCCATGAGGACTCCAATCTCCCCGAAAAAAGATCCGGGTTTGAGTTCTGCGTATGTGGCTTCTCCGTCTCTAGAGGTGACAGCGACAACACCACGGACAAGCCAGTACATCGCTTTTGCCTCGTCCCCCTCCGTCAGGATAAGGTCATGGGCTGAGTGAACCTGCGGCCTCAGATACTTTCCAATGGCTATTAAGAAATCGTCCGAAGCTGCGGTGAAAAGTGGGAACGATCTCATACGATCAACTAAATCCAGCGGCATATCTGGAAAAGTCGATGCTGTGAGCGGCGACGGGCGGACCGGCCGTGCCGGGTTGGCCTCGACGTTGAAAGACCTGATTAAAGATGCTGAATCCGGCAGCTGGCCATTCGCCGGATGATGTGCCAGAGCCCTGTACGGCGAAGGGGGGGTCCTTGCGCGCCTCATGTTGCCTACGAGCCCCTGTCAGGAGAGCCACGTCCGATAACACCCAACGATACGACGTTCGAGGATAAACGTTCCAATGTGCCACGGGCCACGGCCGGAAGCGGTCAGTTTGTCTGGTCGTGAGGACAGAGGAGCCAACGGGTGCACCAAAGGTAAGCAATGGATCATGCTATACGCCAAGGTGGCCGATAAGTCTCCCACGTCCTATGACGTTCATTTGGGGAAGCAATAGCGCAATGGTCTGTTCAAAGTGAGGAGAAGTTGGGAGTTCTTTGGCTGACGCAATCGGTTGTCGTGGAGGGCGTGTCTCTACTTAACAGAGATTATTGCAGGCGAGCCGAGGACCGGCAAGGATTTAGGGAAGGATGGCGCGACGCAGTATCTCTATCGTGGGCGTTGGGGGGAATGCCAATGGGTTCAACTTTAGATGATATTCGTTCGAAGAGCGAAACTGGAAAGGACCAAGCCTTGGTCAGCCATTATGCGACTAGATTTGCGAGGGCCACGGCGATACATACCAAGCAAAATAAGTCACGGGATAAGACACCGACGATGACCATACGACAGGTGCGGAAGCCGGTCCTATTCACTCGTCCAACTCCGAGACCAACGTGGGCAGGTTGGCCGCTGTTGGTCGCCAAGGTGCCAGGCCGATACGAGGGCCGATAGCACACATTCGCAAGCACGCGACACGGCAGGATTTCAACGGGTTGAGTTAGGTCTGTGGGCCAAGTCAGAAGACGGAGTTCATGTTGAGGACGGCGCCGGTTCTTGTTCTTGTTCAACCCGCCACAGAAGCCGTGGCTCTACCAGTGGTGAAGCTATGCAGCAGGATGCGTAGAGAGGACCAACCTAAGGCTACGGGGTAATGGTTGGCCTCCCCCCCTTCCAGAAATAAACCAAGGTGTTTTGCGAGAAGGTATAGTAAGATTTTCGCTTTTCTTTCTTTGGAGGTTATGCAGCTTGTCGCATGCGCATCAGCGTGCCGGTACGGGAGGGTAGGGCAAACAGGGGGGTTGGTTGAGCGGTTACGGCGGAGCTGTGCGACAAAGCAGCCGAGAGAATGGGTACGCATGCGTATAGCAAATGCGGGTTATATATAATATGCTTGTCAGCCGGCGATGGTGTATAGGGGGAAGGGCTGGGAGGGGAGCAGGCGGACGATAATGGACGTGATCATGATACAGCGAAGCTTTCTGGCACTTCCTGCGCCGACTCTCCAAGTACCCAGGTAGGTAAGTACTTACCTAAGGGAGGCATACTACCTAAGTTAGGTAGTCTAAGGTGTGTACGGTACATAGTACTGCTACTTGTAGGGAGTAGGTATGTAAGATAGACTTCACTCTCCGACTCCGTAAACAGGACCCCCCCCCACCAATCCGAGTTGGTTGGTCAGGATGGGACTTCCGATGAGCTAAAACCGTCTGAGACAGACGCTGGGCTGATGTAGATCATGGGTACCGGGGGTAGCAGAGGAACGCTCGCTACAGCGCATCTTCCTTACCATACGTACTCCGTACAACTACAGATTTACCTACCCGACCTGGGGCTACGGAGGAAACAATCTCGCCATACGTACTCCGTACCAAGCACAGCACTCGGACTGGGATTCGGCAACCACATGCAAGCATGTTCCGGTAGCGACGAATCTCTCAGATGAGGCCGCGCACTCGGCGCTTCGTTCGCGGAGGAATCCAAATCTCGATCCTGCGCCGGTACCTTTCTGTGACTTATCACCACTTGTTGGCTCCTCTGACCACGCTAGTATACTACCGGAGCCCTCGAGGGGTAATGGAGTAATGTGTACAGAGTACCCAGGCAGGGTGTCTTTCATCGGCACTGGGCGAATATGCTCCGGCCATGTGGGAACACGTTACGTGGGGAGGAGCAGGGAGCTTCAGCACGGAGCGCACACTGGCTCGACAGAATGGCACCTAGATCAGAGTAGCGCGTCGGGTGGCTTGTGGGCGCGTACAGGGTAGATTCCAGGGTAGATTCCAGGGTAGCCCGGGTAGGGAGAGCGCGGCAGGGGGTGCAAATGGACAGAATCCGGTTAATAAACGGCCTTGACCTCGAGGAATCAGTCAGACCCAAGATCGCCTGCACCGCAGTACGGTGAGGCAGACAGGCCAGCCCGCCATGGACCGTCTCGGGGCTTGTCGCCGCAGAGTTTCCCATGCTCGACCTCAACGTCACTAGTCGTGCCACTGACGTATTTAGCGATGCCGTGGTGTTGTAATACGTACTTAGGTACTTGTGTAGGTACCTCAGCTAAAGCTTAATTTTGGTGCTACTCCTGTCCGGTATTTATTATTAGGTACAATTCCAATGGCGACTGGGACCAGCTGAGCAGGTTAGCCCTATGACTTCGTCCCGTCCGATGTAACTAGACGCCACGGCAGCCCGCTGAATCAGCACTACAGACCGTAGCACTGCATAATGTAGGCGATGCCGCTCTTTGGTATGCCGCCAGTCTCACTTGCTAGCTATTTTCGGGGGCATCTGATGAACCTACGACTACGTACAACGCAACTACGGTATCTAAGTTCTGCATGTACAGTAGTAGCATGCTCACCGTCGTTCACTGGCCGAGAGGGCCAAGCAAACGGGAAAGACTCCACTACGTGTCAGGTAAATCAGACAAAGAGAAACTGAAAGAGGGTCGTCTTCCTATGCTCAATTTTTATCACCAGGATGGGCGCAAAAAAAAAAATTTGAAAAGAGGAACAAAAGAAATATAGAGGGATGCAGACTACAGTTAGGTAGCTCATAGTACGTACGTGCTACGTAGCACGCATAAAGAATATCTATACACAGTGTCTAGATTTAACATAGACAACTACGGAGTACATACTACCTTACCATCCGGCATCAAACGACATCACATGAGTTATTTGTTTCTTTTCCTAACTACCCTAAGCAGGTACCGAGATATACCGGGAGCGCGGGTACCCGTCAACACCTCCCAACCACGTGGAACCCACAATGACGCTGGTTACAGTGCACGTTCAGCAAAGCACAGGCAGCGGTCAGGACAGGCTAGGTATCAGCCAAGGAAGAGCGAAGAAGGAAAAGAAATGAGGAAGATTATACGGCCATATAACCCGATCGAACCACAGTCAACTGACCAAGGCTCAGACTTGGGAGCAAGTCGCTAGTATGGCAATACCATGTTACCCCTGGAACGAACGCCTTGCCCTTGCGATCTGGAAGCTTGGTGGTAGCGATTTGAGGCCCGAGCCGCCAGCCTCCGCCAAACTTCGCCATCAGCAAATACCTTGCAAGCAAGGAAGGTATTACAATTTACCTCCTAACCTTGGGTACGTACGTATACTTGTACGGGTATAGGTGCTGCTTGTCGTTTTTTTTTTTTTTTTTTTTTTAATTTCGGTTGTTGTCGCTCCCTCCCGCTCCCTTCACGACCCCCCTGTATGCATTCCATCGTTTCAAAGATTCCAGAAGGTTTCTACACCACTGCCTATCCCGGCGCCCCCACCGTCAGCGATCCCAAATTGTTCTCTTACAGAGCACAGGCTTGGCTGCCGTTCACCCGGTTTCTGAGCTGCCGGCGTGACCGACTTACAATACCCCACCTACTCTCAGGTACCGGCAGGTGAGTTTTAACAAACTAAACTGCACTGCCTAACGTCGTGGGATTACTTGGATGTAAATCAGTGATTGTTTCGCGATATCAGCGTAGCAATCGCGGTGTGTGTGATAAGGCCATGAGATTTCATCTCACCGTCACGTAAGCCATCTCGGGCGTGCTCGGTTCGTTGTGTGTGGGACTAAGTCGAGAGGGAAAATCTCCTCGCAGAAATGTCAGGCTTCTAGGTTGCTTCTCCGTCCGCGTCTCCCCTGCTTCTGTTGTCGACCCCCTGTGTTTGAGGACCTTGTCGCACGCGCAAGATGGCGCCGATTCATGTCGGATGGTAGCACTGCAATGGGAAGGTGATAGGGGGCGTGTGTTGAATGAAATGGACGCAGGTAGAGTCTAGGAAGAGCATGCGCGTCTATAACCCTGACTTCATTGGGCGGAGGTCGTCTACTCCAGAAAGCATCGAAGCGCAGCGTAGCGCTCGTGGCGGGTATCATGGTCGTTACATGCGCGATCGATCAGGAAAGGAAGCTTTTGCTGTCGCGCTCTGTTCGTGTCACGAATTCCGCATCACCTATCGCAATACTCAGCTAACTAGGTAGGTTAGTTAGACAACACGGACCTCGGTAAGTCTTGCTGCGTAACCATCACATGTGTCGACATTCCAGACACCAACGGGCCAATCCACTTGGAACTGGGCCATGAGGCAATAACGAGGTGGTACGTAGTATAATAAACAGCAAGGCAGAGGGTTTTGGTGTACTCGAGCCTTGGAAATAGTATAGTCCAAAATGACATGCACTGGCATCTCGTCAAATGTTGATGAAGTTATCTACACAGTACCACCAGGAAGTACCTATTGTGGTAAATCAAACACTACTAAGTACCTAAGCGCGCCTACCTGGGGACTTTTAGGTACCTACTTACTTGGGTCACCGGTATACACAGCCGTGGCCGCCGGAGTTAAGCTCAAGACAGAACCCCGTCCGTGGTTCCAGCGAGTTCCTTGTGGGGTTATGCTAGTTATGATAGCCACAAATCTACCTATCAGGTGACGCATATAGGCTGTAGCCCGTGCACGAGCCATCGGATAGATTACATCAGCAGCCCGGCATCATCGACTTGACTTGGGCAGACAGCTTGCTTGCATCACATTCTCTCCACCTACCCTTCCGAAGGCAACGGCATTCATAAAGCGTTTCAGCGCGCAACACACGAACACGACCACTGCCCACAACAGCAGAGACCATGTCGTTTACAATAACGGTCCGACAGGGGCCAGCACGCCTGGCGGCACGGCTGCCCGAGGCTGCGAAATCCTCGCTTCGCGCTTCAGCGCCCGTCCGCGCATTCCATCAACCCGCCACCAAGCCATCCACCTTCTTCACATCGAGGGTCACGATCGCCTCGTCGACCCTGCGGGCCACCCCCAAGAACGCATTCAAGCAATCCAGAGCATACAATCAGCAGGCTTCGCAGACGGTGGACCAGGGCTCGCTGGTGCGCCGGCTCGTTATGGGCGGTGCCATCTTCGGTGGTACCGTCGTCGCCATCAATGCCGTCTTCAACCGCGAGACCCGGGAGGATGGCGGCATGCCCGCCTTTGAGAGATCCTACCTGAACTCGACATTCCTGCACACTGGTTTGGGCATCGGTATCATCGGCCTGACTGCCCGGCAAATGGTTCAGACCGGCTTCGTTTACCGACTGATGGTCACCAACCCCTGGGCCGTGGCCATCGGTGGCCTGGCACTGAGCTTTGGTACCATGATCGGAACGCGGGCTATAGATCCGGACAAGTAGGTGTATCTCTGGTTTTACTGGTTTAACACGATACTAATCGCGCCTGCCGTAGCTACGTTCCCAAGTATGCCCTCTGGACGGCCTTCAACGCCACTCAAGCTGCCTTCATTGCGCCCTTGATCGCCTTTGCTCCTAGCGCCCTTATCGCTCGCGCCGGCCTCTACACCATCGCCATGATGGGTTCGATCTCTTTCGTCGGTGCCACTGCCAAGCAGGAGAAATACATGTATATCGGAGGTCCTCTCCTGGCTGGTGCTGCCCTAGTTGCTGTCTCTGGCTTTGCCCCTATGCTCCTCCCTGTCACCGCCGTCCGTACTCTGGCTTTGACTGAGAATATATGGCTGTACGGTGGCCTTGCTGTTTTCGGTGGTTTCACTCTTTACGATGTTCAGAAGATCCTCCGTCACGCTCGCATGGCCGAGCAGGGTGTTATCAAGAAGGATCCCGTCAATGAGAGCATCTCTCTAGAGCTTGACTTCCTCAACATCTTCATTCGCATGGTCCAGATTCTGATGCTGCAACAAAACCGCCGGAAGTAAGGAGCTCAGTACGCTTGGGGAGAGTAGGGGTGCGAAGAAGAAGGGTGATGAAAGATGTGCTTAGGAAAGTCCCATGGTTCACGACCATGACAAACCCCTCTCCTAATTGCGATACAGCCAATGGCCCACCCATTGAAATAAGATGAGTTGGCTCTTTTGTATTATCATGTAATTACATACATCAATAAGGAAAAAAAGAAAGAAAAAAGGAATAAAATATATGGCATTACTTCAGTATACTATCGTAGATTGACAGGCTGCTCCACATTGACGAGACCATTTTTTCAATATGCTATTATTTCTTTTTTATGTTGGATTCCTATGCGTGTGTCACTGCCACGTGGTTGCTACTCCGTCTTAAGACAATCTCGGAAACGAGCCAGCAGTCTTCGAATAACTTCCTCAGTTTAGCAACACCCTGTTGGTGGGTCTTATTAGTATCATCCCCTTAAGTTTAGTTTGCTTCATTCATTCTGTTCACCATCATACTTTGATATAGCAGAAACCGATTCGTTCTAGAATGCATTTACTACATAGACAGCACAACTGTGAATAAGTATTCGTACAAATGGTAAGAAGAGTGCCGCAACCACCGTACCAACTAGTTCATCGAAGAACACGGGTCAGAGTTTTACAATACATTCAAAATAGTATCGAATTGCTTATATCGGTTTCATTTCAGCCGTGACTGGCTGAGAACATTACAATCATGAATGGGTCGCTTAGGGGTCTGTTATTGGCACACTCTTTTTATAGTTTGAGAGAGCCATTCGAGTCCCTATTCCACCGGTTAAACCCCGCTCATGGAATACTTCCCCCCTCTCACCCGAGACCACATATGTAAACCCGTCGTGTTCATACTTACTTCTGCTCCAGGGGCTCAAAGGGGCGCAGGAAATGGCTGGGGCATTCATAGCCCCAGGGGTTCTTGTTGAGGTACAGCTGATGGTAGTCCTCGGCATCCCACCAGGGGCCGGCGGGCACGATCTCGGTCACGATCCTGCCCTGGTACCACTGGTCGTTGGCCTGTTTCGTGACCTCCTTGGCGACCTTCTCCTGCTCCTCGTTGTGGAAGTAGATGCCGCTGCGGTAGTTGGTGCCGGCGTCCGGGCCCTGCTTGTTGACCGTCGTCGGGTCGTGCATCCGATAAAAAAACTCGAGGAGCTGGCGGTACGTGATGCGCGCGGGGTCGTAGTAGATCAGCAGCGCCTCATTGTCTATCGCGCTCGGTTAGTCGCGATGTCGACCGTTCGAGAGCCGAAGCACCCAAAAGTCATATCTTGACCAATGGCGGCCGCAAGAGCGAGGGAAGTGCTGGAGGGGCTCGTGGTTAAACTTACGTCCCGTCTTCCCTGTGCACACCTGCTTGTAATTCGGATTCGAGGCATCGCCACCGGTGTAGCCCACGCGGGTGTCGTATATGCCCTTGTCGCCAAAATGCTTGCGATAGAGGTGCTCGACGCCCCAAAAGCACCCAGCGCCCAGAGTAACCTTCTCGGCGCCCTCGGGAACGGCGGCACGTGGCGAACCACCGCCACCACCGGTGATGCCCATTGCGGTAGACATGGGACGGAACAGACGCTGGATGAACGAGGGCATAACAAATGCCATGAGGAGGACTGCGGAGATAAGGGCGAGCAATGCGGTCTTCAGGGAAATGCTGTTATCGCTGTTGCCCGTGGAATCGAAGGCGCGTTTCTTGCTCGATTTTGGGGATGACGACGTTGGCATGCGACAACCAATATACAGCCGGTATGCGTACAGGGACACAGAGCAAAGGGATGGGCAGGAGGAGAGAGATGGAGAGGTATCAAGATATGGAAGAGGGAATAAGATGTGTCGTTGGCGATTGCGCCGCCACCACTGGAGATGGCTGACAGTTTCAATCGGCCATGACAAATCCCACAATACTCGATTTGGTTATTGTTCTGTCGCCCCCGGGAAGCGGTCGTGCCCCGCCAAGTTGATCACGTCAGTGTGAAACTGCAGGGACCGTTCCGAATCGCCTACCGCTTTCGGATAGCTCCCTAGGACCACATGCCGGGTGGGGTCCGAGGCGGTCCGGTACGTACTTACTACCAAGTACCTACCCGCTCTGGTCCGGGCTTATCTTATCGGGCGCAGCCTTACGCACATCTTTATCCCCCACATTGGAACTCTGCGACGCCCGGCCGGGGTTACGCCATTGTCCATACCCTCCCCCACGACCACGGCTCGGCCAACCATTGCACAGCAAGAAACCGTCAAGATGCCAACAGAAGCCGGACACAGACGTGAGCGCGCTCTCCGCTCCCGCCCGTCGTTCAGATCCACTGACATGCCTTGAAGTCTACGTCAAGTCAGTACGCCCGGCGCAAACGGCGCTTCAACCCCCGCCACTTCGCAGCGAGCATCACATAAATGGCCATGGCGTACGGCTAACACGACCAGGGCCCGACACCTCGGGTACAGGCGCAACAAGCACTCGACACACCCCAACCGCAGTCTGGTGAAGATCGAGGGCGTGGACAACACCGAGGCCGCCAAGTACGTTCGCATCCCGCCGGCTTATTTACCTACATCACCCCGGCGACGGTTTTGTTGACATGCATAGCTTCTACCTCGGGAAGAAGATCGCCTTCATCCACAAGGCACCAAAGGAGATCAGTACGTTTCACACTCATCTCACTTACCCACGCCGCACTATAGCATCTATATTGGCCCGGCTCTTGACACGGTACTAACTGCTCGTTTATAGGAGGCACGCACACGCGTGTGGTACGCAACCCCGGCTCTCGATTCGCACCGCTCTACGCCGGAATACTGACCAAGTTATATCTTGCAGATCTGGGGAAAGGTCGTCCGACCCCACGGTATGATACACCAGACTTCTGTGTTCGACCATGCAGTACCGCTGATATTTTGGGTTTTAGGCAACTCGGGTGCTGTGCAGGCCCGCTTCTCCGTTCCGCTTCCCACCAAGTCGTTCGGCGCTAGTCTTAGGGTCCTGCTCTATCCCTCGTCCATCTAAGCAACAGAAGACGTCCTCGTCGAGCGAAACCGATTCGACGGATCATGCGCTAGGAAATCGAGACTGGTGGGAGGGGCTATTCAGCATTCTACCCAACCTCGCCGTTGTCCAATTCAATAGTTTCCAACCCGCCAATTGAGGCCCGAGGGCTGCGTGCGCGAAAGGAAAGCAGTATAGACTACCGGGTACGCATCGGCCGGTAGCAGAACGTGAAGGGTGAAACTGTCAGACCCTTTTAGTCTACCTCGGTAGAATACGCCCTCCCCTCCCTGTGGGCAATCCGAGTAGCGGGCTACCAATCAGCAGACCAACTTTGTGCGTCCAGACGGGACGCCCCCGCGCCATCCTTTTCTCGTTAGAACAAGTCGAGGGTGAGGTTAGGTCTAAATAACAACGGCAAACATCGCCCCCGATGTTCGATCGTGTCGTGTTCATTGTCATCCCGCCTTGTTCTGAGCTCATCATATCGCGCTTTTACCAAGAGCAATTGGGAATCTCTCTCGTGACAACCCAGAAACTGCTGTGTAGTCCTGCGATTCCCGGGGAGCCCCGTGCGAAAACTTACAAGGAGGATGTGAATACTAAATTCGACGGTGTGTTCTCCCCTAAACGAGCTGTAGTGGCGTGACATTGTAAGAGCCTAGTTTAGTCCGCAGAGGTGGTTCAGGTCTCCATATCCCCGGTATGGGGGAGATGATTATTATATCACATGGCGGCAGAGTCAACAGGGGAAGTCATATGGCCAATGAAAGGAGGGCCAGTAGGAGATGTAACATCGTAGTCCATTGTCTGAGCCTCTCGTCTGAGGTGTAGGGAAGTCCAATGGCATTTATTTATAGGGCCTGCGACTATACAAGCTCCCTCTGTTGCCTAGATGGGCATCAGGTACCTCGCTACATGACTGTCAGTATGGTCTAGACCTCCCATACCACCACCCATTAATGTGAAACGGGTTTAGGTAATATAACCTTAATTTTTGAGGACCGAACGAATGGAATACATGAGTACCTAATCCCCGAAGCTTGTTCAGTTTGGTAGATATCTGCCCTTATCTAGGGTAGGTAAGCCTTCGTTAGCGCATGATGGTCAACCAGAGGCAAAGACATGATGATGTTTAGTATCTACCTGATAAGGGCGAGGATAGACTTCAAAATACTCTTCAAATACAGTGCGTTTATGGGCAGAATTAGGCTCGACCTGATTTGTTACTGTATCGACCGGGAACTAGTCACCTATCTTCTCCGGCGTCGCTGACACGTAACTCCAGTGCATCTTGGGATGCAGCAGATCACTTCAAGACTACCCAGATTCGGCCGGGCTATATAAGAGAGTGAGTGGTTTTACCATTATATCAGTTTATTCTATGGGACTTGAATTGCTTTAACAACATAATATACAAGTTTGGCTAATAGTTCCTCCCGGGTAGAAAGCATTCCCGCTGGTTATTCCGCTCCTAAGATCTCGGGGTTTACTAGCATCTATAAATCTTTGCGCCGCCAAATTCCCGGTCAATTGATAATTGAACAGGATAATCTAATTATTTTTCTAAGTCTATATACCGTCAGCACACCATTTATCTACTCAGACACCCGACGTCAGGAGCTCAATGGAAAGCTTGTGGTGACTGCGGGGGGTCTTGCCAGTAGATTCAAACCCCGATAGGGCACATACTCTGAATTCTTTGCCCATATCCACCCCTAGAAAAGCGTGGATATTATGACAAGAATGAAGTAGAGTAACTAAGGGTAATCGGAGACGAAGGCCAATGATAGTTAGTCACTTGGTGACTGGACCGCTATCGCTAACTCTTTTTCACAGCGTTCCAATCTAAGGGGACTACAATACTAAAATAAAATGTATCAATTCTCAATTTCTGGGGCTTCTCATATTATGCGTTTCTCATCAATAATGATGAAATCGAACTACGGGTACCGTGGTTTCCTCAGAATGCTACTGTCGCTTTCTACTGCGCCACGATTCCAGGCTCTCCGGGCAGCATCAATACTACGGTACGTTTGCCCTACTAGGTAGCGAGGAATGAGGCTGGGACGATCCAGACCGCCGCATACGGATATCGGTTAAAAGTATTGTGAGGTATTCATTTACTCGGTAGTTGTTTCTGTTACTCCGCGCCCGAGAACTGGGCCGATCCGAAGTGTTCCCATCTATCTGCCCGCTTCGATGGTACGATATCTTTTCATTAACCGTTCCATCTCTAAACTTTAGCTACGCCGGCCTAGAACGTTTGAAAATCGATACACGCGAATGACCTGCCGCCCAGAGGGGGAATAATATAACATCCTATTAATATGCTCACGGTATCCTTTTACTCGTGGGTAATGGCGTAAATGTACTTTACAGCAGGCCCACCACAAACGGCCGGTCTAGAAACGCAAAACCGCAGAATTGGGATCGGAGGGGGAGAAGAGAGAAGAGAGAGGGAGACGAGAGAGACGTCTAGAATCATGAGGGGACATCGAGTAAATATATAGATAGATTTGACACCACCCCGTTCCAAATGAAACCGCTCGGCCCAGAGCAACAGGGGGGGACCCCCTTCGTAACGACCCGTAGCACGAGGTATCAGCGCAGCGAACCGGGGGCGTTCTAGAAAATGGGAGCTGTCACGTCACACACACACGCACACACACACAGACGCACGCCGCGGGGCCGATGGAACCAAGAATAGCAGCGCCAAAGGGGGGATCAGACGCACGGCGGCCTGGATGTGACTCGCATGCGCGCGCGCGTTCCCGCAGTTTGCCATGTCCGGGTAGAAAGCCATTGGACGTGGTGGCTCTAGCCTACCGAACCTGCAAGGTGAACCCGCATGCATCCCCATCCGACCCCCCCCTTAGAGGCCCAGGCTAGCCGATCTGCTCACTTCAATTTGTCCGTGTATATGCTTCCGCGGTGACGACATGTGCCGATTCAGGGGGGTGGGAATCTGGGTAAGGTGGGTAAGGGTGGAAAGGGGGGGGGGGGGGGGGGGGCAGGGGTAGCTTGGGATAGCAAACGTATTGGCACGAGAGCAAATTTTTTTTTTTTTAAAAATATGGGAGCAAGGGGATGAAAAAGCCAAAAAAGCGA